>PVIY010010653.1:0-68768 GCA_004026745.1 Myrmecophaga tridactyla | reverse complement strand
TTGCATTCTCTCATTTAAGCACCAGCCAATTAAGCCAAACGTCACTCATTGCAGCAGACATGCCTCCTAGCCAACTGCAGATGTAATTAGGAACAGATGAGGTTCACGTACCATTGGCTTATGTCTGCAGCAACAAGACTAGGTATGCTCACCTGGCCAAGTTGACAACTGAATCTAACTAACACACTCACCTTCTGGTCCAACATAAGGTTAAATCAGAGTATGTCCCAGTCACCAAGCCCCAGGTGTAAAGGGGTGGGGATGATGTCACTGGAGCAGCCACAGCTATGCCCACCAAGCAAAGAATACATAGTATAATGTGAGACTGTACTGACTCTGGGTTATGAGAAATTGGGATTCAGTATAGGCAAAAAGAACTTTTATCAGGTTGGCTACTGAAATTGTGGGATACCAGTGGGGATGGTATATGGCTTGCCAAGTCCAGCTTGAGCAACTGTCCAAACAGGGTCATATGGGGCAGTGGGAGATTTAAGGAAAGCACAACACAGAGTTTAAGAGAAAGCAGGGGCTAGGTGGTTCATTGCCTGACTGATGGCAACCAACCCTGAGAAGCCAGCACAAGTTTATTTTATATTGGTTAACAATAGAATTCTAGATAAGGTCATGCAGTACATGGGAATGTGCTTGATGTAATGAATAGGAATACAGAACTTTCTTGAGAACAGAGTGAACATTAATTAGCCTGCTCAAAACTGCAGAGGCAGAACTTTTCCACAGAAAGGCCAGATTAGATAAGGCACAGTCCAGGCCAGACCTCATTCTACAGAAGACCAAGGGGCCTTGCCTCCAAGGTTACTCTGACATGGCCTTGCCAGCAGTCAGAGGCCTGCTTCAGGAAAAGCCTGACATGGGCCCCAGCAATGTATCTCAGGGCATGAGATGAATTAATTGTCCTCTCTCACCATCCATCCTTCTCTACAGCAATGAATGTATTTGCTACCCCCCAAATGGAAACAAATTTGTTATTTAATTGGCTCATATTTCAGTACTAGGAGGTGTGGCCCAATGAGAGTTTTGCACAACCAACCCCCCCACTGGAACAACATTGATGAACTGCAAGGTGTATTAAAGTGGCTAGGGCTAAAACAAGCAATCTACAGGCCTAATGACATTGGGCCAGACAGTGTAACTTTCACCGCAGGAATTAATGAGACAATTCTACATACTGACCTCAATCAATGGTATGGGACTTTGGTACATTGTCTCAGCCCACTTATAAGACAGTTCATCTCACAAAGTGCCCAAATGATTGCAGATATGTGGGAGAGAGGTCACCTAAAGCAAAAGGGAATTAAAATCAGAGCTATGGGTTGCATCTTGAGGGGGTCACATGGCCTGACCTGGGTTTCATGCAAAGAAATAAGGGCAGATCAAATAGCTGAAGGATACTGATGGATAGCAAAATGCAGTACCTGTTAGATTGTAGAGTAAACTGCCCCCAAAACAAAGATTTACTAAGCTTGAAGCCAAAACACTAGGAGTGGGTGCTGATTCTGGCAGAAGGACTCAGCCAATGGATAGTAAGGAACCCTCTACAATCCTGGCCAAAGAAGTCTGGGAGGCCACATCCACTTTGACTAGGTGAAAGGTTGATGTCCCCAAATAAGAGCAATATACAGGGACACCGGGGCCACATATAAAACTATCTTTTGGTACACTACTAATGAATATATGGTTTCTTAGTAAGCACGAGAGCAGAATGCACCTTAATATATGGAAAATAACCATGAACTGGGGATCTTTTGCTGACCATTGCTGGATACAGGGGCCAAGACATTAAGGTAACTATTAGTGTAGATTGGCTGATTGACATCTCAACATATACAGTGTATGTATTTACTATCCCAGAATATATAATGGGAATAGATATTTTGCAAAATATTACCTTTCAAATGACCATAGACGAATTCTGTCTCCATTGCCAAGTGGTCAAAACCATCTGAGAGGACATGCTAAATGGTCACCAATGAAATTACCTTCCCCAGAGGCACAGTAACAGTGTGTCTGTATAAATTACCAGGTAGCCGCCAAGAAATTATTGCCCCCATTAAAGTATTAGAGAGAATGGGCATTATCATTCCCATTCATAGCCCTTATAATAATCCTGTCTGGCCAGTAAAGAAACCAGATGGAACCTGGTGAATGACTATTAATTATAGAGAACTAAATATTCTTTTTTTTTGCAGCTTTGTTTTGCAAACCTTTGTTTGCAGCTGTGCCAAATATTGCTATTCCATTACAAAATATAAGTACTCTGTTAGACCAATTTTATTTTGCACTAGATGTTGCTACACCTTTTTCAGTATCTCTTTAGATCCTTCCAGCCAGCCTGCATTTGTCTTCATGGGGGAAGGGCAACAATGGACATTTACTATTTTGCTGCAAGGGTACCTTCATAGTTCCACTATTTTCCATGGTTTAGTTGCTCACAACCTAAAAAACATGGAAACCCTCCAAAATATAATTCTGTTTCATTATATTGATAATGTTATACTGACCAGTAACTCTCTTCCAGAACTAGAAACTGCTGCTAAATCAAGGGTGATCCACCTTGAAAGCTGGGGTTGGGTGGTAAATCAAGACAAATTACAGGGGCCTGGATGCTCTGTCAAATATTTACAGACAGAGCATCCTGTTGTCTGGTCAAGTAAGACTAAAACTATGCCTTTAAATAAAGTGCAGAACTACTCCACTTCATACACTCCTGAGCAGTTAATGGCTTTTCTTAGTTTATTAGACTATTGGAAACTGTTTATACCTCATTTGGCAATAATTTTAAAATCTTGTATTCTCTGGTTTGCAAGGGAATAATTTGGGAGTGGGATGCCTCACAGCAAGCTGCCACTAAATATAAATGGGCTATAGCACAGGAACAAGCTTTAAAGAGGGGTGAACATAGACACGCCTTGTGAATTAGATATGGCCAGTACTGACATTGGCTTTGGATAGGGTTTATGACAAAAGGAACAGGCAAAATGTGCACCTATCACTTTTTGGTCTCAGCTATGGAAATGTGTGGACGTAAAATACAACCCCCTGGAAAAATAAGTTGTGTGTGCCCTTCATGCCTTGCTACAAGGACAAACATTAAAGTGTCCTGTGACTTTATAAAAGGCTATCTCCATACAGTGGTGAGTTCATGACACTACTAACAAGCCCCACTCATGGAGTGCTCAGCCAAGCATGCTCACAAAGTGGAAAGCTTGCTTTCTACAATTCAACATTTTCAACAAAAACCCTTTAAGTGTAGACATGCATGACATTTTAAGACCAGTTTCTTATGTGGAAGAACAATGTTTACCCATCCCTGATAATCTTCCTGAGGTGGCAGCCTCTATACCTATCATTGAGGATGTGGAAGTATACCATACTCTGCACGGTATACTGGTGGATCAGCATATGGGCAACTTACTACCTGGATGGCCACGGCCATCTCACCTAGGACTGACACCATGTTTTAGTTTGCTAGCTGTCAGAATGCAATATACCAGAAATGGAATGGCTTTTAAAAAGCAGAATTTAATAAGTTGTGAATTTACAGTTCTAAGGACAAGAAAATGTCCCAATTATAGAAACATCCAATCTAAGGCATTCAGGAAAAGATACTTTGGTTCAAGAAGGCTGATGAAATTCAGGGTTTCTCTCTTAAGTGAGAAGGTGCATGGCAAATATGGTCAGGGCTTCTCTCTCATCTGGAAAGGCACGTGGTGAACATGGGATCATCTAATAACTTTCTCTCCTGGCTTCCTGTTTCATAAAGCTCCCCAGGATGCATTTTCCTTCCTCATGTCTAAGGGTCACTCACTGGTGGAGTCTCTGTTTCTTGTGGCTATGTCATTCTCTACTCTCTCAGAATCTCCCACTTTCTCCAAAATGTTTCCTCTTTCATAGGATGCCAGTAAACTAGTCAATTCCCATCTGGAATGGGTGGAGACACATCTCCTCCTAATCCAGTTTGACAACCACTCTTGATTGAGTCATATCTCCAGGGAGATGATCTAATTAAAGTTTCAAACATACAGTACTGAATAGGGATTAGAATAAATGGCTGCCTTTACAAAATGGGATCAGGATTAAATATGGGTTTTCTATGGTGCATACATCCTTTCAAACTGGCACATTCTACCCTCTTGTCCCTAAAAAAGACATGTTTTTCCAATATTCAAAATACAATATCAGAAATCTTTTTTTTTTTTAATTTGCATATGGGCAGAAGGCACCAGGAATCGAACTCCAGACCTCCAGCATGGCAGGTCGGAGCTCTGCCTGCTGAGCCACGGCAGCCGCCCTCAGAAATCTTTAAACCATTTCAGTAGAAATACAAATGAAATACAAAGTTAGAAATAGTACAAACTCCTATCAAAGTTAGTTATGTGCATGGTCTGTTCTAAGGCAAAATTATCCTCTGGCTCTGGACCTGCAAAACTCAGAACAAGTTATTTGCTGCCCACTCTCTGCCTTCAGGGCAAACTCACCCTCTCCATGTGCTTGGGTGGTGTGGTAGTTAGGTTCAGGAGTCAGCTTGGCTAGGTGAAGGTGCCCGGTTTTATTGCTGTGGACATGAGCCAATGGCATGGGAACCTCATCTGTTGGTAGTTGGTTAGGAGGCATGCCTGTTGCAATGAATGATGTTTGATTTAATTGGCTGGCATTTAAATGAGAGAGTGCTATATAGCACAGCCCAAGCAGCTCAGCATACTTCATCTCAGCACTCACAGCTCAGCCCAGTCCTTTGGAGATGCAGAAAGGAATAACCCTGGGGAAAGTTGTCGGAACCCAGAGGCCTGGAGAGAAGGCCAGCAGAGATCACCCTGTGCCTTCCCGTGTAAGAAAGCACATCAGTTGAAAATTAGCTGCCTTTCCTCTGAAAAACTAATGAAATAAATCCCCTTTTATTAAAAGCCAATCTATTTCTGGTATATTGCAGCCTGGCAGCTAGCAAACTAGAACAGATGGGTCCACTCTTCTGGCCTGAGGTTTCTTGACTTCAGACCTCAGGCTCCATGGTTTTGTCTCTGAGGTTATTTTTCCTCCAAAGTGTCCCTTCTCTGAGACCCCCAGCCCAGGCTGGCAGTGGCTCTGTTTATACAGGTCTCACAGCACTCATTGGCTTTCTATGCAGTAGCCTTGGATCATGCCCATCAGACATAAGAAGTTTCTACAAATCCTTCCTGGATAACTCCATGTACAATCCTGGCTGTCTCTGAAATGGCTGACTGGTTTCATATTTGGCTAAATCCTCATGTGGAGCACCACTTTCTGGGGTCTCCCTTCCTGGAAGCCTAGAATTTTCCAGAATACCTATTTCCGGTTTCTTTGTACCCAAGAGTTCAGTTCTTAGATTATCTCTTTCCTGATACACTTCACTATAAACTGAAAGGGGAAACCAGGCTGCGTTTTTCACATTTAATTTGGAAATCTCTTCTGCTAAATATCCAAGTTCATGGCTTTTAAAATCTGCTTTTCTAGACAAAGCCACTAGTCAATTTTGCCAGATTATCTGCTATTTTAAAACAAGGATCGCCTTCCTCCCAGTTTGCAATAACAAGTGCCTCATTTCTGTCTCAAGAGTCCACATTTCTACCAACAGTCTCTTCAAAGCATCCCAGGCCTTCTCTATCAAGCTCCTCACAATTCCTCCCAAATCTTCCCTTTTTCCATTTAAAAAGCCATTCCAGCATGTTTAGTATTTGCAAACTGCAACAGCACCCCACCCCTGGTACCAAAATCTGTTCTAGTTTGCTAGCTGCTAAAATGCTATATACCAGAAATGGAATGGCTTTTAAAAAGGGGAATGTAATAAATTGAAAGTTAACAGTTTCTAGGCCATGGAAATGTCCCAATTAAAGCAAGTCTATAGAAATGTCCAATCTAAGGCATCCAAGGAAAGATACCTTGATTCAAGATGGTCGATGAAATTCAGGGTGTCTCTCTCAAGTGAGAAGCCATATGGCAAACACAGTGTCATCTCCTAGCTTTCTCTCCTGGCTTCCTGTTTCATGAAGCTCCCTGGAAGGCATTTTCCTTCTTTATCTCCAAGAGTTGAAGGCTGGTGGACTTTGCTTCTTGTGGAGACATATCTCTACCTAATCCAGCTTGACAATCACTCTTGATTGAGATGATCTAATTAAAGTTTCAAACACACAGTACTGAATAAGGATTAGAAGAAACAGCTACCTTGACAAAAAAGGGTTAGGATTAAAACACGACTTTTCTAGGGTACATACAAACTTTCAAACTGGCGCACACCATCTTGTGGGAAACTGGAATCATGCAGAGTAGTCAGTAGATTGAACTGAGGGTGTATTGATGTTCACCGCCCATGAGTCAGAAAATGCACTATTTGTAGCGACAGTTTGGCTGTGTGCCAATGTTTGACAGTGTGAGTGGTCACATGGTAACAAAAGGAATGGACTGTTGTTGGTTACTCTTATGAGGGAAGGAAATAAAGGAAAACATCTGAACTACTTGCCACAAGCACAAAGTAACTGTTTTCCACATTTCTGCCCATAACAGTGACCCTTTACCAGGCAACATTGAAGCAGATGCTCTGGCTAAAATACATAGGCTAAAGCCAGCATCACATAAGTCTGCTGAGTAGCTACTCAGGAAAACAGAACACCAAGGGTACCATACTCCATTGAGGAGTTTGGTGCAGCAATTCCAAATTCCTTTCATGCGGCAGCAGTTAAAAGAAGTCATGTTTGTCTGCCCCTCTTGTTCACTTCAATGACTGAGAATGTTCACTCATCAACTTGGCCACTCTGGCCCTGAGCAAATTCTGGTCACCTGGTGGCAAATAGTTTATATTGGACCCTTTGCTCTGTCTGAAAAGGCAAAGTATGATTTCACAACCTTGGACATGGTTACAGGACTGTTGGTAGACTTCCGAGTGGAAAAAGCTAAGCAAACAACTATAATACATAGTTTGGAGAAACTAAGCACTTTCTTTGGGTACCTACACATGTGGACAATGATAGAAGGACCCTATTTATCAGAGAACTAACCCAGGCCTGGGCCACTGAACATCACATCCTGTGGACATATCATTTGCTTTATAACCCAACCATGATGGGGCTAACAAAAAGAATGAATGGCCCTTTAAAGGTACAATTAAAAGATGACAAAATGTGGACTTGACAGCTGTATCTAGCTTTGACAAGCATCAATTCTAGGCTGCGTGTGGCTGCCCCCACTCCTGTAGAAATAGTGACCGCTAGATCCATGCAAGATTTGTAGATACAGGTAAAGAAAATAGACAGCGATGTTGCAATCACAGAGAGGTAATGAGAACAACTTGCCCTTGCCTATGCTGCAAGCATTAGAAATTGGGAAAATTAAGGTTGACTGGTTATATTACTAACCCAGAACCTCCCCATACCACAAGGTACTACTATATGTATGACATTGTGGACTTTTACTATGCCTAGGCTGACTGTAGCTGTAACTCCTGAGGACTTAATGCAGCTGCAAAGGGACAAAATATGGTATTTAAAGGTCCCTCATAATATGTCCTCTCCAGAAACACATCTATCTACTAATGGGAACTGAGCTTGTATATTGTTAGATCACCAGGACCTGCCCCTCATTGTTCCCCAAAAACCTCTTTCTTTTCACTCATAGCATTGTGGGAAACACATTTCTACCGTGGGCTTCTGCTGTAACCTACAGACACAACAGGTCCCAGTGCTGGGTATGCACTAAATTGTCATCCAACACCACCAGCCTCCCATATACCATCACTCCTGCCAATGGAAAGACATAAGACACAATGCTTATGTGGCCATCTCTAAAGACTTTACCTTCCAAAACTCAGACTTATTCCTATATATATTTTCTAGTCTGGGAACAAGTCAACAAGTCCTGGCCTGTACTTGGGTACTTACTTGTTTGATGTATTAGAATGGATTACTGCTGAAACTATAACTTTGGACAAAGTAGCTTCAGTTTGCCAAGAGTATGTTGAAAGATATAAAAATATGGGGTTGCTGCCTACTGAAATCTGTAATATAACCATTCATTTGCAAAATGGTAGCCACTTCCAATCACAAAATATAAGTAATAAAAGTGGAGTCTATCCCTCTCCCTAGGGGGTGGCCCTGGACCTGGGGGCAAAATGGCTGGCCCTATTTACCCTGTGACTGAATTGAAAGATGTACATGGGGGCAATCCTATGTGTCTGCTACCATTTATGACCCCTTACCTCATAAAACCAGTAACTGGGAGACAGTAAAAACTAAATATAGAATGAAGTGGACTCCTTGGTGGTTTTATCTTTTAGCTATATTTGTTCCAGGTGGCACCACCAAAGTTTTGAAAAACACATAGCTGTTCTAGCTAACCACACTGTATGTACACTTAATAAATTAAAATTTGCTATATCTCTATAAATGATGAATCTGCACAACTTAGGAAAATAGTCTTGCAAAATAGAATGGTACTAGATATTCTAGCTACTGCTCAAGGTGGTATTTGTGCTTTAATAAATACCCAATGTTGTGTGTATATCCTTGATAACCCACAAAATGTTGCATAAGTCTTAAACCATATGCAAAATCATATGCAAAGTATTGAATAATTATCTGATGATCCTATATCAAAGTGGCTTAATTTTTTGACCTGGCTGTGGCATCATTTGCTAGTAGAATTACTTTCTTTATGTGCTGGTTTGTTTATGATTTGTTGCTTACTGTATTGTTGCTGTGAATTGTAGATGCAATGTCTATCCTATGACCAATGCAAAGTGTTGTATGGGGGGGTGGTGGAAGCCCAGGGCCCAAGCAGTTCCCTGAAATTCTGTGAAACTCAAAAACACACAGCAGCCTGTGTGACCTAGGTCAGTTAGTTAGTGCTGAGCTATCCTTGAGGAGGAAGGATGTACAGATGGTTAATGTATGCAAACACCAGACCTCTCTGCATTGGATATGGATCTACACTCTGCATTTGTATCAGTATCCTTAAAATATTATCCTGTTTACTGTTATCTACAAAGTAACCTATAATTTCCCCCCTACACACTTTGATGATAATCAGTCTTCCCCATGTCATGAGGCCCCTCACCTCATACTCACTGGAATGTCTCTGTGTTGGACCTCTACAACTGGCCCTGTTGATTCCTGCCTGGCTGCAGAGTGCTTTCACACTGATCTCTGAATCGACTGCCTTCAGAGCAGCTTGACTTTTCTTCTCTCCTATATGTAATTTGCCCCTAAAAGTTCATGTCTCCATCTGTACCTGAAACTTTCTTTGATCTTTTGACTGGACAAGCCCGTTTGGGCTGAAACAAACATGTATCCTTGAATTCCAATGTTCTTTAGAAAAGTTTAGCTTAGCTATAAATATATATTTGTGAAATGAGTAAATAAAAAGGAAAAGGTGGGAGTAGTAAATGGTTTGAAAGACAGAGCTATCACTGCTGGTGATAATTCAATTCCAGTGTCCTAAAGGAGAAAGGGATTAATCAGAGTTTGAAAAGAGATTGTATGTGAAGAATGAGTCAAGAATCGAGAAGATTCTGTTCAGATAGAGGATGTGAGTGTGAGTAAAACCACAGGGGATATACCACTAATAAAAAGCATATTTTGAGAAAATGGGTAGAGCTTATGGACCTGAGGAAAAGGGTCAGATTTTGATTAAGATGAAGATGCAATACAGCTGAACAGATGATTGTTGAAGAAATTAATGGTTTTTGTTGGGTTTTTCTTTGTTTTATATTATTTTATAAGCAAAAGGAAGCAAGTAAAGGCTTTTACACAAAGCTGTAGATAAAACGAGTACTTTAGGTGAAAAATAAGATGGTAGCAAACTACAAAATGAATCAGAAGAGTATAAGATAGGTTAGAGAGAGATAAAAAAGTTCCAGGATTGAACTACTCTGATAATCAGGTTAAAGGTCTATAATTGTATGTGAGTTCTGCAATTAAATTATTTTCAGTTTTTAAATTTGTGTTGAGCTATTTTTATCATTTAATCTTTTTTTTTTAGTTGGTACATATATCTTCAGCTTTTAAAATTAACTCCTGAAAATATTTAGTATTAAAAGGTCAAAGTGGTTCAGATACAAAAGAAGCCTTTCTACTTTTCTTTTTCCTCTTACCTTTCATCTCATTTTGCTCAAAAAAGTCCTTGAAAACTCCCTAAGTGGTAAATTTCTAGTGCATCTGGTTTCATGTTTGTGACTTGGCCTTGTTCTCTACCACATTAAGTCTGACAGTAAAAGGTGGATGGAGAAGAACTGATGGAGAAGAGAAACAGATGTTTTAAAACAAGAAATATGGGAAAGGAAAATGGTGATGGGATTGGCAGACAGTTGAACTCACATCCCTATGAATGTGTCAAATGAATGAAGCCATGAAAAACCCCAACATGTAAAGAAAGGTAGGGGAGGATCATTTCAAACAAGACTGTTTCAAGGAAGGTTCTTGCCTGACACAAGAAGACAAAAAGAATGGAACAGCTCTACTCAGATCCATCAAAACAAGAAGAAAAATCTATTAAGACTTCAATATGTATGATACTCTGACCTAAGCACTTCATATACATTATCTTGTTTAATTCACAGAACAGCTTTATAAGTAGCCTCTGTTGATGTAAGCATATTACAGATGAAAAAAATTGAAGCTCAGAATGGTCATCTAACTCACTAAAAGTCATATGAATAAACAGCACAGCTGCTATAGTATTTGAACCCTTAGCAGAATTTCAATCACTGCTATTATGCTTCTTCAAGGACCATAACTCTTAAAGAGAGAAAGAAGAGTTATTTCAGAGATTATGTCTCTTTGATCTGGGCAATAGAAGTTGGATTGTAGAAGTATGAATTACAACTTGTTACCTCTTTATCATAGTACTATTATATTCTTAGTTGATGTCCTGAGGATATATCTTTTATACTTAAAGCTTTAATCATTTGTCTGGACCTGATGTCTGGTAAACACTCACCTTAAGAAAAGAATAGAACATGAAAACGATCAAGAAAATCAACAAAACCAGAAGTTGGTTCTATGAGAAAATCAATAAGATTGATGGATGCTTAGTAAGGTTGACAAAAAAAGAGGAGAGAGGATGCAAATAAACTAAAAAAAAAAAAAAAAAAAAAAAAAAAAAAAAAAAAAAAAAAAAAAAAAAAAAAAATGGAAGAGGAGACATAACCATTGAGCCCACAGAAATAAAGGAGGGACTGAGAGGATACTAAGGACAACTTTATGCTAATAAACTAGACAATGTAGATGAAATGGACAACTTCCTAGAAAGGCATGAACAACCAACATTGACTCAAGAAGAAATAGACGACCTCAACAAACCAATCACAAGTAAAGAAATTTAGTCATTAAGAGGCTCCCAAAAAAGAAAAGTCCAGCACCAGATGGCTCCCCATGTTATTTCTACCAAGCATTCAGGAATGAATTGGTACCAATCCTGCTCGAACTCTTCAAAAATTTGAAGAAGAGGCAAAGCTATCTAACTCATTCTATGAAGGCAACATCATCCTAATAACAAAGCCAGAAAAAGATACTATGAGGAAAGAAAGTGACAGAACAATCTCTTTCATTAATATAGATGCTAAAATCCTCAACAAAATACCTGTAAATCCAATCCAGCAGCAAATGAAAAGAATTATATACCATGACCAAGTAGGATTCATCCCAGGTATGCAAGGATGGTTCAACATAAGAAAATCAATTAATGTAATACACCATATCAACAAATCAAAGCAGAAAAATCACATGATTATCTTGATTGATGCAGAAAAGGCATTTGACAAAAATAATGATAGGAAACACTTCAAATGATAGGAATAAAAGGTAACATCCACGACATGAGGAAGGGAATACATGAAAAACCCACAGCTAACATCATCCTCAATAGGGAAAAACTGAAAACTTTCCCTCTATGATCAAGAATAAGACAAGGATGTCCACTGTCACCATCGTTATTCAACATTGTGTTGGAAGTTCTAGTCAGAGCAATTAGACAATATTAAGAAATACAAGGCATCAAAATTGGAAAGGAAGAAGTAAAACTCACTGTTTGCAGATGATATGATACTAAATGTTGAAAATCCCCCCAAATCCATGGTAAAACTATTTAGAGCTAATAAATAAGTACAGCAAAGTGGCAGGTTACAAGGTCAACACTCAAAAATCTATAGTGTTTCTATACACTAGTAATGAGCAATCTGAGGAGGAAATCAATTTAAAAATTCCATTTACAATCACAACCATAAGAATACAATATTTAGGAATAACTTTAACTACAAAAGACCTATACAAAGAAAACTACAAGAAATTGCTAAAGGAAATCATAGAAGATCTAAATAAATGGAAGGGCATACCACGTTCATGGATTAGAAGACTAAATACAGTTAAGATGTCAATTCTACCTAAATTGATTTATAGATTCAATGCAATACCAATTAAAATCCTAAAAACTTACTTTTCAGCAATAGAAAAATCAATAAATTTATCTGGAAGGACAGGGTGCCCCGAATAGCTAAAAATACCCTAAGAAAGAAAAATGAAGTTCGCAGTCTCACACTACCTGACTTTAAGGCATATTACAAAGCGACAGTGGTCAAACAGCATGGTACTGGCTTAAAGATAGATATACTGACCAATGGAATTGAATAGAATGTTCAGATATAGGCACTCTAATCTATGGACAATTGATCTTTGATAAGGCAGTCAAGCCAACTCACCTGAGATAGAACAGTCTCTTTAGTAAATGGTGCCTGGAGAACTGGATATACACATGCAAATGAAGGAAAGAGGATCCAAATATCACACCCTATACAAAAATGAATTCAAAATGGATCAAAGATATAACCATTAGATCTAAGACCATAAAACTACTTTTTATTCTTTTTTGCATAGGCAGGCACTGGGAATCGAAGCCGGGTCTCCAGCATGGTAGGTGAGAATCCTGCCACTGCACCACCATTGCCCAACCAAGACCATAAAACTTTTAGAAGAAAATCTAGGGAAATATCTTATAAATCTTATAATAGGAGACAGCTTCCTAGATCTTCCACCCAAAGCACGAGCATTGAAGAAAAAAATAGATAAATGGGAGCTCCTCAATATGAAACACTTTTGTGCATCAAAGAACTTTTCCAAGAAAATAAAAAGACAGCTTACACAATGGGAGATAATATTCGGAAATGACAAATCAGATAAGGGTCTAGTAAGCAGAGTATATAAAGAGAATGCTCAACTCAACAACAAAAAGACAAACAACTCAATTACAAAATGGACAAAAGACATGAACAGACACTTCTCAGAAGAGGAACTACAAATGGCTAAAAGGCATGTGAAAAGGTGCTCAACTTCCCTGGCTATTAGGGAAATGCAAATCAAAACCACAATGAGATATCACCTCACACTCACCAGAATGACCATTATCAATAAAACAGAAAATGACAAGTTCTGGAGAAGATGTGGAGAAAGAAACACACTTATTCACTGTTGGTGGGTGTGTAAAATGGTATAACCACTGTGGAAGGCAGTTTGGCAGTCCTTCAGGAAGTTAAGCATAGAATTGCCATATGATCCAGCAATACCATTGCTAGGTATCTATTCAGAGGACATGGGAGCAAGAACACAAATGGACATTTGCACACCAATGTTTATAGCAGCATTACTTACAATTGCCAAGAGATGGAAACACCCCAAATGTCCATCAACAGATGAGTGGCTAAACAAGCTGTGGTATATACATACAATGGAATATTATGCAGCTGTAAAACAGAATAGTCATGAAGCATGTAACAACATGGATGGACCTTGAGGACATTATGCTGAGTGAGATTAGCCAGAAACAAAAGAACAAATACTGTATGGTCTCACTGATATGAACTAACACTAATGAATGAATTTGGAGAATTTCAGTTAAGAACAGAGGCCATCAAGAGATAGAAATAGGGTAGATTTTGGGTAATTGGAGCTGAAGGGATACAGATAGTGCAACAGGACTGATTGTAAGAGAGAGAGAGAGAAGAATACATACTTTTCTCCTGGATCAAGAGAGTTCTGAGACTGACTCCTAAGCTCCCCTGCAGAGTCAGGCTGAAGTTATTATCTGTGGAGCTTTGCCTGAGATTGCTCCTTGCTTGACTTCTTCCTCTACTTTGACCTGCTTCCTCCACTCCTTTCTTAATATCCCCTGGCTGCACAACCTCAAACAGCAAAAATTGGAGTACAATCCTCATTACATCATGAAATACCATCATCATCTTTCATTTGCACTAATGCCCTAGCCTCCCAATTTGTCTCCCTTCCCCTAGTCCATGCAATCTATCAATCCATCTTCCATCCTCATGTCACATTTGCACACTTGTGAATTCCATGATGCCATGACCCTGTTCAAATTTTTTCAATGGTTCTGCATCCCTAAGCAGTAATTCTCAAATGTCCTGATTGAGAATTTAGGGGTTGAATCCTGGGAGCTTAGGAATACTCAAAGTGATTCACACTAGCATTAAAATTTTTTTGAAGTCTTGTTTTATCTTAAGTATCATATGAACTTCGTTCATTTTCTTTTACAGATATTCATGTGTTTTAATGAAAAAATAGCCTTCCACATATCAATTCAGAATACCCCCAAAATTTATAGTACTCCTTCATCTTCCAAGATAAGTCACCATATTAATCCTGTAACTTTCAATATGTAACCAAGTATATCCTTAAGGCTTACATACTGTGTTAGTTAGATTCAGTTGTCAACTTGGCCAGCTGAGCATACCTAGTCTTGTTGCTGCGGACATAAGGCAACGGTACGTGAACCTCATCTGTTGCTAATTACATCTGCAGTCAGCTAGGAGGCGTGTCTGCTGCAATGAGTGATGTTTGACTTAATTGGCTGGTGCTTAAATGAGAGAACGCAACGTAGCGCAGCCTAAGCAGCTCGGCATTCTTCATCTCAGCACTTGCAGCTCAGCCCAGGCCTTTGGAGATGAAGAAGTCACCCCGGGGAAAGTTGTTGGAACCCAGGGGCCTGGAGAGAAGACAAGTAGAGACCATCCTGTGCCTTCAACGTAAGAAAGAACCTCAGTGGAAAGTTAGCTGCCTTTCCTCTGAAGAACCAACAAAATAAATCCCCTTTTATTAAAAGCCAGTCCGTCTCTGGTGTGTTGCATTCCGGCAGCTAGCAAACTAGAACACATACTTTAGTAAGTCTATAAATGCAAGTTTACAAAACAGACTACAAACCCTTCTAGTTAGTATAAAAGATCCTTTATCATAACCCATATCCTCCCTCACATGCTGTCACCATTACCTATACTCCTGAATCACACACAGCAAGTGTTTGGAGTTATTGTCATAACAGCAAGTCATGTTTTACTCTTTCATGCCTTCATATGCTGTGCTCTCTGTCCACAGTGTCCTGACTTCCACTGCTCCCTAGACATAACTCCTCATTTCTGCCTGGTATACTCAATCCTTCATTTTAAGGATTTTAATCCCACTTTGTAGTATTCCCCAATGTTTGCTTTGTACATCATACATACCTACATTACAGCAAAGTTATATTGTTTTTGTAATTTTGTGCATATCTACTTTCCCCAAAGTTTATATGGACAGGGACAGGCACAGAACCTGCTGCACAGACGTGCACAATAAATTATTGTTGAGCAAATGAAGAAATATTTTTGAAGTGACATTTATGGCAATAACTCTTAAATCCCTCCTTTAAGGTGCTGTGAATGCAACATTTCATAATAATATGATTGAAATTCTTGGCTTTACATCATATAAAAAGTGAGAAATACAGCTAAAATTACAAGGGTGTATTCATTTTAGAGAGTATCATAAGAGTGGTCTAAAGAGAAAGAAGATAGAAGAAAGGGAACCAACCACAGAACAATAAGAAAGGTGAGGTAAAATAAAGAAGGGGCCCAGAAAAAAAGTCTTTCACATAGAGCCCCTAAAACCTCTCTGGGAAAGCTCTCCAGAGAGTAAAAAGCAAGGGCAAGGAAATTCACATAATATATCAGGGCTGAGTGGAGTGGGAGGGGAAAGAGACTTTACACAAATCATATGGGAATGAACTAGGGCAGGAAAGAGACAAAATTTAAATGTGAAGCAAGCTCATGAAAACATAATTATGTTTTCTGATAAGGAGGGCAGTGAGATAAGTTGAATGCATTATTACGTGCATGTGTGATTGGAATAGGTAACAAAAATATGAGCTTTTTATTATTGGTTATAAGTTCTAAGTTGCTAAATTTTATTAAAAATTAATTGTGCAATGTTTCTCACCCCCCTCCCTCCAAAATACTAGGATTATAGACCCTGGGTCATTTGTCTTCTACAAGCCCTTCCACTCCAGAGTAATAATAAAAAAGAAAAATAAGAATGAAAGTAGAATGCTAATGAAATAATAATACAACATTTATAATTCATAGTCCAAAAATTTTGTTGTATTAGATTATTTTTCCTACGGCTCACATTAATTCCTATTTTAAGTTCCCATGACACTTCAGCTGGGATAAAACAACTCAAGTCCTGTTTAGATCCCTTACCAATACAACTCCCTGGGATTGAGAATCTAAAGAGAAAAGAGGGAGGAAAGAAGGAGCAGGCCATGAACTTCAAAAATCAATTCACAGAGTTTGTCTCTGAGATATTCACCATCCTTGCACATAAATCGGTAGCCAACATGGCAGCTCAGAAGGAATCTCTGCTGTTAGATGCAGCTCTCTGCTCTCATTTTTCCTCTGTAGAGCTCACAATTTCTTTCTAGATGCAGAAGGAATTCTTCTCTCTTCAGTTATGAGTCAAAACATGTTGACTTGTAACTTCTGGGAGGGTAGAAAACAAAAGGCATAGACAATTGGAGTGCTACTTCTTGCAGCCCTAATGTTGAAAGGAGACAATAAACTATAAGGGAGAAAAATGTTATGATTTCAAAAATATTATCTTGATATTATAGTTATCCCTTCTTATACCATTACTATATTCAAGACATTGAGATAATATTCATGCTGGCTATTATGTTGTTTGGTCTTGCTCATAAAGGGAGTCTCTATTATTGAAGAGAAAATTGTCAGAAATTAATAGAGATAACATGATTTAAATGTATTGAATTCAAAAGAAAGGACATACAGGTCAATGTTATATTGGGGAGAAGCAGAGAGACATGGAAGAGAAAGCAGAATGTTTGCATTCTTAAAACATCAGTGTATATATTAAGTCAAGAGCAAGGCTGGAGTTTGACCAAGTAGAGAGGCCTCAACAAAGATTGAACTAAGAACAAAATACAATTGCTAGTCCTGGCAACGGGGTACTCTCCTTATGTAAATGACATTATAGTGAGAAAGGGTCTATGTAAAGTAAATAGTAACCAGCAAAAGAGAACATTTTGTGGCAACAAATAGTTTAAGTAGTAAAAATTTGGAAGATAATCCAGAAAGAAATGTTTTAGAAAATTTCATACATCAAACAAAGGATGATTAAGAAAGGAAAATTTGAATTATGTACAAAAGGAATCAAATTGGGTCTGAGTACTAGTAAACTACTTTGGTTCCAGGGATTTACTTTTATCCCCTGATGACCTTTTTCATAGGCCATGTAAATAAATCAAATATTCCTTGAGGTCACACTTTGAACTGTTCTTTCCAATGTCTTCCATTTCGTGGAAGAAGGCACTTAAGACAAGAGAGTTGGGTCAACATTTTATATGAAGTAAGCCCAATTGTCTTTCACAAAGAGCCTGAGTTAGATATGATTAATGATCCCATTTCACAGACAAACTGAAAGAGGAGTAAAGTAATTTGGTCAAAGTCACATAACACATAATAAACTGTGCTGGATTTTATACCTGGCAGCCTAGGCAATGCAACTTCTGAGTTCCATCTCTAAATAGTAAACTACATTGACTTTTTGAGAAAAATGTGGGATTGCATGGAGATCCATGACTTTAGTGCAAAATGGACAAAGTCTAAAAGAAACAGAAGGCCATGTGTAGCAAGTACCCCCTCTAAGTACCTATCAAATATTTATTTTTATCTTCATTACTTTAAGACAATTAAATGTCCATATGTACATATATAAACAAGCAAATAAAGAAAGAAAATTTGTTTTAAAAGTTTCCATTTCTAAGTCAGCATTGGAACTGGGAGTGGTCATATGGTAAATCATGTATCACATAATTCTGACCAAGGACACAGAAATAAAAGTCTGAAGACAAGCTCTAAGGAAGCTTTTCTCCTCCTACTTTGAATTTTTTTTCTTTTTCTTATTCCGTGGAATATGGAATGAATTAATAGGGGAGGAGCAACATCAAAGTAGAAAGATAGAAGGACCCTAATCCATTAATGACTGATATAGCTGCTGCACCAACTCTAGCCTGACTCATTCTGAATTTTGTTATGTGAGAAAAAAACCCATATTTGCTTAAGCCGCTGTAGTTATTTAAAAAAAATATTCAACCCAAACCACTCTTAACTGAAAGAGAACTTTGTACCTGGAGGTAGGGTGCTTCGAATTTCTAAAATGTTGAATGAGTTTATTGGTGATAGTAAGACTCCATTATAAGATATTATATGATGTGATATATAATCATATTATTACATAACAGAAAATTTTTGGTCACCTTGTTACCTGCCACTTGGAGTTTGAAGTTGCAGGGTTTGGGGAAAGAGTAGAGAAATTTCAGAATATTACAGGGTGCTCACCTCTTCTTGCTGCCTTTACCCAAATCCTGAAAGAGTGGACTGAACTTAGGCTCAAACTAGCCAACTTAAAGACAACAATGCAAAAATAAAGACAATACTGCCTTGCTAAATATATTAGTTTGTTAAGTTGTGAGAATGCAATGTGCCAGAAACAGGAATGACTTTTATAAATGGAATTAATGTTGCAAATTTACCATTCTAAGCCTATGAAAATGTCTGAATTAAGGCATCCAGGGAAAGATACCTTAATTCAAGGAAGGCCAATGGGTCAGGAACACCTCTGTCAGCTGGGTAATCACCTAGTGGCTGGCATCTGCTGGTCCTTTGCTCCTGGGCTCCATTGCTTTCAGCCTCTTCCTGTGGGGGTTCCTCACTTTGCTTCTCCAGGGTTGGCTTTTGACTCGTGGCTTCTCTTGGCTTTCTCCAGGTTCAGACTAGCTTAACATCTCATGGGGAAGGCACATGGCAATGACTGCTTGGCTCCAAGCATCTCCAATATCTGTGCCTCTGTTCTTTGAAGTAATTGTTCTCCAGTGACTACATTTGCTCTCTCTGTTGGCTCTGAGATTTCTTCAAAATGTTTCCTCTTTCAAAGAACTGTAATAAACTAATCAAGACTCACCTGGGGAGGTAGCACAAGATGACAGCATAATGAGGTGTAGAATTTAGTTTGTCCTCCAGGGCAGCTAGTAAATAGCCAGGAACTGTATGGAACAATTCCTGGGAGTATATGAGTAACCAGACACACAGTATACACCAGTGGAAGGGATGGAATGGCTGAGATCCACACAAAACTGTAAGTCTTACAAGCTGTGGAGGCTGGGACCCCTCCCCCATGGGCACAGCAGTCTGGTTCCCCAAGGGGAAAGAAAACATTCTTTAAAAGTAGCAAGAGCTTAGTTCAACCAAGCTCTAATTGTGAAATTTATTAACAATTATGACTACTGAAAACAGGCCCTGAGCATACATAAACTTGGGATAAGAACTAAAGGAACCAAGAGTTTTCACCCAGGAGAGAGGGGGCAGGGCTGAAGAAATAAAAAAAAAGAAGTTTTTTGAGTTGGACAGCACAAAATACTGGAAAAGGGCTGGACACTAAGAAAAATGGACACATAGAGCCTGGTGATATATAGAGTCATATACCAACCCAAGCTCTTGATTGGCAGACCTAGTGAGTAGGGGTCTGGTCCTGAAAAAGGCATTTTTGTTTTTCTTTCTTTCTTTCTTTCTTTCTTTCTTTCTTTCTTTCTTTCTTTCTTTCTTTCTTTCTTTCTTTCTTTCTTTCTTTCTTTCTTTCTTTCTTTCTTTCTTTCTTCCTTCCTTCCTTCCTTCCTTCCTTCCTTCCTTCCTTCCTTCCTTCCTTCTTTCTTTCTTTCTTTCTTCCTTTCTTTCTTTCTTTCTTTCTTCTTGACTTCTTGACTTCTTGACAGTTAATTAGATAGAATTGCAAGAACTTTCAGGCTCCAGCACTGCCCCAGGCAAACTAAATAGGTGAAAGGGATTAATTTCTTAAAAAGCAAATCTTCCCCAAGGAAAGGGGGATAGGGCCCAGCTCAAGTGGAAGCCCTCCTTCAGGGAATTTGGGCTCTAGGGGCTGGAAAACAGAAGCAATCAAAGCCCACCTGCTACTGCTGTCTCTGTCTCAACCAAGCCCCTGAGAAGGAGAGTCTGCTAAATTAAAGGTACTGCATCACTTTACACTGGTGGGAAGTCACAGGCAGATAAGCAACACATGCTGGGCATGATAGAAAAAGCACAGAATCTAGAGGCTTCCTAGCAAAGTCTGACAACCTTCTTGGCCTCACTCTCAGGGAAAACTGATGCTGGCTACTCTCTTCTCCTGAGAAATGGGCCTGTATGGTCAGGGAAAATCTGACTGGGGTTGATTCTATCTAAGGAGAAACAGAAACACAATAACTGAAAAATTCTGATCACTTAAACAGAACCTATTCTGGAGGACTAGAATGAGTTGAACCAAATGACAAAGAACAGATGGAGAACAGAGTCATTCAGCAAGAATACCCCAGGTGTAAAAGTGAAAACAACCTTCAGAGTAAACTAATTATGGAAATCAAATGCCTAAATGTCAGCAAAAAATAATGAGTCATACTAAAAAAATTGAAGCTATAGCCTAGTCAATGGAATAATACAACACTTGAAATGTGATTCAGGAGTCAAAACAACTAATTCAGGATGCTCAAACAGACATGCAACATCTCATCAAAAATCAAGTCAACAAGTTGAGGGAGGATTTAAAGAAAACATTGAAAGAACATAAAGGAGAACTTAAAAGTTTGAAAAAACAAATTGCAGAACTTTTGGGAATAAAAGGCACAATAGAAGAGATGAACAAAACAATGGAATCCTGCAACAATAGATTTGAAGATACATAATAAAGGATTAGTGAATGAGAGGACTGGGCATCTGAAATCCAACACAGAGGAAATATAGGGAAAAGAATGGAAAACTATGAGCAGTGTCTCAGGGAACTGAATGACAACATGAACTGTATGAATATTCATGTTGCAGGTATTGCAGAAGGAGAAGAGAAGGGAAAAGGAACAGAAAGACTAATGGAGGAAATAAGCACCAAAAATTTCCCACCTCTTATGAAAAAATATAAAATTACAGATCCCAGAAGTGCAGCATATCTCAAACAAAATAGATCCAAATAGACATACTTCAAGACACTTACTAATCAGGTTGTCAATTACCAAAGGCAAAGAGAGAATTTTGAAAGCAGCAAGAGAAAAGCAATTCATCACATATGAGGAAGCTTGATAAGGTATTGTATAGATTTCTCAGTAGAAACCATGGAGGCAAGAAGGTAGTGGCATGATACATTTAAATTCTGAAATAGAAAAACTGCCAACCAAGAATTCTATACCAAGCAAAACTGTCCTTCAAAAGTGAGGGAGAAATTAAGGTATTTTCAGACAAACACTCATTGAGAGAACTTGTGACTAAGAGACCAGCTTTACAGAAAATACTAAGGAGAAATAGGAAAAGACAGGAGAGAGAAGTCTGAGAAGAGAGTAGAAATAAAGACTATCAATAAAGATAAAAAGAGAAAAAGAATAGATATAACATATAAAATCCAAATGAGAAAATGGCAGAAGAAAGTACTTTCTTTATAGTAATAACATCAAATGTTAATGGATTAAACTCCCCAATCAAAAGACATAGACTGCCAGAATGGATTTAAAAAGGACTCATCAATATGCTGTCCACAGTTTTGACCCAAGGACAAATGTAGGTTGAAAGTGAAAGGTTCAGAAAATATATTTCATGCAAACAACAACCAGAAAAGAGCAGGGTAGCTATACAAATATCCAACAAGTAGACTTCAAATGTAAAACAATTCAAAAAGACAAAAGAAAGATGCTATGTATTAATAAAAGGAACACTTCAACAAGAAGACATAGCAATCATAAATATTTATGCACTGAGCCATACTGCTCCAAAATACGTGAGGTAAACACTGACAAAACTGAAGGGAGTAGAAACCTCCTTCAATTTCCTGCTCTCATCAGTGCATAGAACATCTAGAAAGAGGAACAACAAGGAAACAGAAATTTTCAGTAATATGATAAATGAACTAAGCTTAGACATTTACAGAACATTACACCCCACAACAGCAGGCTACATATTTTCTCAAGTGCTTATGAATCATTCTCAAGGATAGTCCATTTGCTGGGCCATAAAGCAAGTCTCAATACATTTAAAAAGATTGGAATCATACAAAACACTTTCTGGGATCTTAATAGAATGAAGTTGGAAATCAATAACAGGCAAAGGGCCAGAAAATTCATAAATATATGGAAGCTAAATGACACACTTTTAAACAACTAGTGGATCAAGGAAGAAATTACAAGAGAAATCAGTAAATATCTTGAGGCAAATGAATATGAGAACACAACATATCAAAATTTATGGGACACAGCAAAGGCAGTGCTGAGAGGGAAATTTATTGCCTTAAATGCCTATATTAAAAAATAAGAAAGTACAAAAATTGAGGAATCAATTATTCATTGGAAGAGCTAAAGAAGGAACAGCAAACTAACCACAAAACAAACAAAAGGAAAGAAATAATGAAGATTGGAGCAGAAATAAATGAAATTGAGAATATGAAAACAATTGGGAAATCAACAAAACCAAAAGTTGATTCTTTGAGAAAATCAATAAAATTGATGGGCTCTTAGCTAGGTTGACAAAGAAAAGAGAGAGAGGATGCAAATAAATAAAATCAGAAATGGAAGAGGAGACATAACCACTGATCTCACAGAAATAAAGGAGGTAATGAGAGAATGCTATGAGCAACTATATGTTAATAAACTAGAAAATAGACAAATCCCTAGAAAGGAATGAACAACCAACATTGACTCAAGAAGAAATAGATGACCTCAAAAAACCTATCACAAGTAAAGAGATTGAGTAAGTCATCATGAAGATCCCAATAAAGAAAAAACCAGGACCAGATGGCTTCACATGTGAATTCTACCAAGCATTCAAGAATGAATTAGTACCAATCCTGCTCAAACTCTTCAAAAAAATTGAAGAAGAAGGAATGCTATTCTAAACTTGTTCTATGAAGCCAACATCACAAATTGCAGAACTTTTGGGAATAAAAGGCACAATAGAAGAGATGAACAAAACAATGGAATCCTGCAACAATAGATTTGAAGATACATAATAAAGGATTAGTGAATGAGAGTACTGGGCATCTGAAATCCAACACCCTAATACCAAAGCCAGACAAAGATAGTACAAGAAAAGAAAATGACAGGACAATCTCTTTTATGAATACAGACGCTAAAATCCTTAACAAAATACTTGCAAATCAAATCCAGTGGCACATGAAAGGAATTATACACCATGACCAAGTGGGATTTATTCCAGATATGCAAAGCTGGTTCAACACAAATAAATCAATTAATGTAATAAACTATGTCAATAAACCAAAGCAGAAAAACCACATGATCATCTCGATTGATACAGAGAAAGCATTTGACAAAATTCAATATCCTTTCTTGAGGAAAACACTTCAAAGGATAGGAATAGAGGGCAACTTACTCAACATGATAAAGAGAATATATGAAACAGCTAACATCATCCTTAATGGGGAAAGACAGAATGTTTCCCTCTAAAATCAGGAATAAAACAAAAATGCCCACTGTCACCATTGTTATTCAATATTATGCTAGAAGTTCTAGCCAGAGCAATTAGACAAAAAAAAAAAAAAAGGAAGAAAGAAAGAAAAGAAAAAGCATCCAAATTGAAAAGGAAGAAGTAAAGCTCTCACAACAGATGACATGATACTATATGTTGAAAATCCCCCAAAATCTACAATAAAGCTACCAGAGCTAATAAATGAGTTCAGCAAAGTAGTAGGGTACAAAATCAACATCTCAAAATCGGTTGCATTTCGATAAACTAGTGATATACCATCTGAGGAGGAAATCAAGAAAAAAATTCCATTTACAACAGCACCAAAAGAGTGAAATATTTAGGAATAAATTTAACTAAGGATACAAAAGAACTATATGCAGAAAATGATAAGAAATTGCTAAAAGAAATCATGGAAGACCTAACTAAATAAATGAAAGGGCATACAATGTTCATGGATTGGAAGACTAAATAAAGTTAGGATCTCAAATCTACCCAATTTGCTTTACAGAGTCAATGCAAAACCAGTTAAAATCAAGCAACTTTCTTTGCAGAAATAGATGAACCAATAACCAATTTTATTTGGGAGGACAGGGTGCCCTGAATAGCTAAAAAATATCTTGAGAAAGAAAAATGAAGTGAGAAGTCTCACACTACCTGTCTTTAAAGCATATTACAAAGCTACAGTGGTCAAAACCGCATGGTACTGGTATAAAGGTAGATATACTGACCAACAGAATTAAACTGAGTGTTCAGTAATAGACTTTCTCGTCTATGGACAAATGATCTTCGATAAGGTGCTCAGGACAATCCACCCGGACAGAGCATCCTCTTCAATAAGTGGTGTTCAGAGAACTGGATGCCCTTATGAAAAAAGAATGAAAGAGGATTCATATTTAACACTCTATAGAAAAATTAACTCAAAATGGAACAAAGACCTAAACATTAGTACTAAGACCATAAAACTTTTAGAAGAAAATGTAGGGAAATGTCACATAAATCTTGGAATAGGAGGCCATGTCCTAGACCTTACATGCAAAGCATAAGCATTGAAAACATAAATAGATAAGTGGGATCTCCTGAAAATTAAACACTTTTGGGCATCAAAATCACTTTGTTAGGAAAGTAAAATGGCAACTTACACAATTGGAGACAATAATTGGAAACCACATATCAGATAAGGGTTTAGGATCCAGAATATATAGAGAGATACTTCAACTCAACAACAAAAAGTCAAACAATCCAATTAAAAATAGGCAAAACACATGAACAGACATTTCTCAGAACAAGACATACAAATGGCTAAAAAGCACATGGCACATGAAAAGATGCTCAACTTCATAGGTTATTAAGGATTTGCAAATCCTAATAAATCTCAATGAGATATCTCACACAGACTGTGTATGGCCAGTATCAAAACAAAACAAAAAAACAGAAAATGACAAGTGCTGGAGAAGATGTGGAGAAAAATGCATACTTATCCACTGTCGATAGGAATGTAAAATGGTACAACCATTATGGAAGGCAGTTTGGTCATTCCTTAAGAAGCTAAGTATAGATTGCCATATGATCCAGGAATCCTATTACCAGATATATATATTCAGAGAAACTGAAGGCAAAGACACAATTGAACATTTGCACACCAATGTATATAACAACATTAATTATGATTGCCAAGAGATGGAAACAGCCCAAATGTCCATTAGTGGACAAATGGCTAAAAAAAACCTGGCATACATATAAGATGGAATATTATGCAGCCCAAAGACAGAATAAACTCATGAAGCATATAACAACATGGATGAACTTTGAGAACATGATGCTGACTGAAATTAGCCAGAAACAAAAGAGCAAATACTGTATGATCTCACTAATACTAAACAACATTAACGAGTGAGTGAACTTTGAGAGTTAAAGTTAAGAACACAGGTTGCCAGGAGATAGAAATAGGGTAGAGATTGGGTATTTGGTGCTGAAGGAATACAGATTATCCAACAAGTTTGATTGTAAAAATTAAGAAATGGATAACACATTATTATCTGACTGTAGCACAATAATATGAGTATACTGAATGAAGTTAAATGTGAATATGATTAGGTGAGATGGGCTGAGGACACGTATGAAACCAGAAGAAAAGATAGAGGATAAAGACTGAAAAGGTATAATTTAAGAATGCTTAGAGTGGTCAGTGATGGTGATTAGATGTACAAATAAAAAATGCTTTTGCTTGAAGAAGAACAAATGAATGACAGTGTTATGAGGTGTTGAAAATGTATGGTGTACAAGAAAATGTACATCAATGAAATCCAGGGTCTGTAGTCAACAGGAACATTGCAATATACTTCCATTGAATGTAACAAAGGTATTATGTCAATACTAATTGTGAATAAGTGGGAGAGTATAGGGGAGGGGTATGGATTCGATTCTTTGTGGAAGAAAGGGAAATGTCTTTATATGGATTATGGTGGTGAAGGCATGTCTATTTACTTAGGTTGAATTGAATGATGTATGAATAAAATTGTTTAAAAGTGAACAGAGAGAAACCAGTGTTAAAGAAAATAAGGAGAAGGTGATGTACCTATTAACTGTTGATAGGGAAACTAAGAGATGCAGCTCTTCCAGAGGTAAATGTGGAGGTTACACAGGAGGCTAGGTTTGGGGTTGTCATATTATCCTGTAGCCTCTTGGTTCAGTAATACTTGGAGGAACTGAGAGTGGGGACATGAATGGATATTTGCACACTGGGGTTCATGTTCATGATTCCCAATGGATGGAGGTGGCCTAAATTTACAATGACTGAGAGAAGGAAGGAGGAACTGTGGTGTATGCATACAATGGAATACTGAGTGGCCACAAGAAGGGATGAAGTTGGAGGCATACAACTAGGTGAATAAAACTTCAGCACTGTATGTTGAATGAAAGGTCAGAAACAAAAAGACATATTATCAAGCGTCACTCATACGGACTAATTATAATGCACAAACTTAGTGAATTGAAGTTGAGAGCATGAGTAATCAGATTGGGGCCTATTGTAAAGGGTCCTCATTTGTAAGCTCTTACAACAGTCACATATGTTCAGAAAATGTACCTGTTATTCCTAAATTCTGAGATACTGAGCTGTTTGTATATAACCTGATCATTCCCAGAAACTTTGGGTATTTATGTGACAACTGAGACTCTGAATGTGTGGTTTGAAAGGATTATATAACCTAGAAAAGCCATATTTTAAACCTGCTCCATCTTGTGGAGGCAGCTATTTCTTTTAATCCCTATTCAGCACTTAGATTGGAAACTTGATTAGATTATCTGCACAGAGATGTGACTCTCCCAATTGTGAGCATTAACCTTTGATTAGAGGGAGATGTGACTTCACCCATTCCACATGGGTCTTGATTAGTTAACTGGGATCCTTTAAAAGAGGAAATGTTTTGGAGACAACCACAGAGCCACAAGAACCATGAGAGCCCACACAGCCTGAGACCTTTGGAGATAAAGAAGGGATATGCCCCCTGGGGAGAGTCATGAACCAAGAAGCCTGGAGAGAAAGCTAGCAGATTGTGCCATGTTCACCATGTGCCTTTTAAGTTGAGAGAGAAACCCTGAATTTCATTGGCCTTTCTTGAGTGAAGGTAACTTCTTGTTGGTGCCTTAATTTGGACATTTTTATAGACTTGCTTTAATTGGGACATTTTCATGGCCCTAAAACTATAAACTTGCAACTTAATAAATTCCTCTTTTTAAAAGTCATTCCATTTCTGGTATATGGTATTCTAGCAGCTTGCAAACTACAACACTGAGTTAGAACTCTGAAGCTATGAAAGTCAGCATTATCCCAGACAGCAACTGTTAAAAAAGTTGAAAAACTGATCAGACTTCAACTGTAGATATGAATGAAGGTGATCAGGATAGGACTAGTAAATCAGATACAGCATAAAGGATGAAATGATCCAAATTTTGAAACTTCAACTTCTGTGTGAGACCAAAGGGAAAGATGTTTGTTTGGTGTAAAATTTATATTTTGGGTACTGAATTACATATTTTAACTTGTATGGTCAGTTCAGTTGAACATCATAAGTACGTGGAATCTTGAATTAGGATGTGAGATCTTATTGGTTTGTCTAGGCTAATGTGATGCCCCAATATATTTCCAGAGTTATTTGGGCAATGAATAAAAAAGTATTTTCAAAGTCCCCCTGGACGGCTGGGGAGAAAGAAGAAAATATTCAACTTCACAATTTGGGGAATTCCTGATAGTCTCACAAGCAGTGGGGACAACAAAATTAATAGGTTGAGCACTCAATCTTGGGGCTTGCTCCTATGGAACTTATTCCTACAAATGGTAAAATAATCCTGCTTTTAACTAAGAGTCACCCCAGGAGAACGTCTTTTGTTGCTTAGATGTGGCCTCTATCTCTAAACCAACTCAGCAGGTAAACTCACTCCCCTTCCCCCAATTGTGGGACATTACTCCAGGGGTGTAAATCTCCCTGGTAATGTGAACCAGAACTCTTGGGATGAACCAAGACCCAGCATCATGAGATTGAGAAGGGTTTCTTGACAAACAAGGAGAAGAGGGAAATGAGACAAAATAAAGTGTTAGTGGCTGAGAGATTTCAAACAGAGTTGAGAGGCTATCCTGGAGGTTGTTCTTATGCACTATATAGCCAACCTGTTTTAGTTTATGGTGTATTGGAGTGGGTGGAGGGAAATACCTGAAACTGTTGAGCTGTGTTTCAGTAGCCTTGATTCTTGAAGATGATTGTATAATAATATACCTTTTATAATGAGACTATGTGATTGTGAAAACCTTGTGTCTGATGCTGCTTTTATCCAGGGTATGGACAGATTAGTAAAAATAATGGGGGGGTGAGATAAAAATAAATAAATAATAGGGTGATAAAGAGTAAAAAATTGGGTAGATTGACATGTCAATGAGAGGAAGGGGAGAGGGGTATGGAATGTATGAATTTTTTCTTTTTAATTCCCTTTTTTCTGGAACAATGCAAATGTTCTAAACATGATCATGCTGATGAATACCCAACTACATGGTGATATTGCAAGCCATTGATTGTATACCATGTGTGCCAGTTTGAAAGGATGTATGTACCCTAGAAAAGTCATGTTTTAATCCTAATCCCATTTTATAAAGGCAGCCATTTCTTCTAATCCCTATTCAGTACTGTATGTTTGAAACTGTAATTAGATCATATTCCTGGAGATGTGACTCAGTCAAAGAGTGGATGTTAAGATGGATTAGGTGGAGACGTGTCTCCACCCATTCAGGTGGGTATTGATTAGTTTACTGGAGTCCTATAAAAGAGGAAACATTTTGGAGAATAAGAGAGATTCAGTGAGAGCAGAGAATGCTGCAGCACTATAAAGAAGAGAGTCCACCTGCCAGCGACCTTTGGAGATGAAGGAAAATGCCTCACAGGGAGCTTCATGAATCAGGAAGCCAGAAGAGAAAGCTAGCAGATGATGCCGTGTTTGCCATGTGCCCTTCCAGCTGAGAGAGAAGACCTGACTGTGTTTGCCATGTGCCTTTTCACCTGAGAGAGAAATCCTGAACTTCATCAGCCTTCTTGAACCAAGGTATCTTTTCCTGGATGCCTTTGATTGGACATTTCTATAGACTTGTTTTAATTGGGACATTTTCTTTGCCTTAGAACTGTAAACTAGCAACGTATTATATCCCCTTTCTTAATGCCATTCCATTTATGGTATATTGCATTCTGGCAGCTAGCAAACTAGAACACCATGTATGGACTGTATATGTGTGAAGATTTATTAACAAAAATATTTGAAAAAAAAAGACTCATCTGGAATGTGTAAAGTCACATCTTCATCTAATGAAAAGGCCTCACATACAACTGGGTATACGACAATTCTGTGGAGATAATCTAATAAAGACTTATAAAATCAGGATTACAAGAAACAGCTGCCCCCACAAGATTGGATCAGGATTAAAGCAAGGTTTTGCTGAGGGACGTAATACTTTCAAACTGGCACATTCAGAAAAAAGTCTATAAACCTATTGGCTGAAAGTTCCTTTCAAGGATTTAAGAGATCATTATCTTAAACTAATATATAAGAGATGGCTGCAGAGAGACAGACTTAGCTTAAAATAAAGCTTCTGAAATTTTCCATTTCTGATACATCCCAAGTAACTTTCCTGAGGAATTTTCTGACTAACAAAGATGATCTTAAAGTTTTGTATCCTACTGTTATCACCCAGGTTCAGGAAGGTGTCAGTATAAGGGTACAAAAGCCAGTGAGTGTATAGGAGAATTATTAGCAGTGGCTTTTTTTGCACATGAAATTGAGCAGAATAAAATAAACAAAAAACTTGTTTAGTTCTTGACGGAATTATATTGTCATAGAATCTGTGGGCCTGGTGGCCACAGACTGGGATCATTCAGTTCTAAAAACCCATACCTGGGCCACAATTAACTGACTTGGAAAACTGGGCATTCCTAGAAGTAACACAGTCTTCCAAACCCACCTAAGATATATCTACAAAGGACAATGACCAAGGGAGATTCTCTCAAAAGAACAGAACCATGCGTGGCCATAAAGACTAAATAGCAAACATGTCCCACCACTAGGGCAAAAATTGTCTTCCCCATTTCTGTCAAGTAGGATTTGATATTTGCTATTGGCAAGGGTCTATTGTGTGTTTTCCTTCTCCCAGTTTTTCTGGGGAAATTTGTATTGTTGTAATCCTATTCCTTCTCCACCATCATCGACTTAATTTTTTGAGGGAAGATTACTAGCCTTTTAGTGTTTAGAATGTTGAACCATGAGAAATAACAGCTAGATCTGATGGAGAGAAACGCAGATCACTCAGTGATCCTGACTTTGAAGTAGATGCAATAACTGAAAGAGAGGTTGGGGTTGTCTCCTTTGGGAAGCAGATGAATATTTTGATGCATGCAATAGCAAATGGTTATGGATTCTGAGCAGAGAGAATGCATTGAGACACTACCAAATATAAATTTCCTCCTGTTCCTCACTCACAGAAATCTGCATCATTCAGGGTAGCATGTACCCATCTAACAGTAAAGTAATGAATTCTATTATGTCTGAATCTAATTCTGGGATTCTGGTGTGACTAGGTTGACAAGCACTGATAGATCACTAACACATACCAACGTCTTCCTTCGTCATTGACTTGGTATTTCCTAAATAAGGTCTTTATCTGTTCTCAGTTCAGTCTCAAGGAAGAGATGCATAGAAGAGTAAGATAAAGTCAATAGAAACAAAATTATCAATAAACATTTGAAGGATTTTTGACAACTAATAAAATGCACTTCTAAAGATAATACAGGCTTTAAGAACATATACTTTTAGAAGTTTACAAAGCAAAAAATAAAAAATTACTGTGCTGGTTTGAAAGGAAGTATGCCCCCTAAGAAAAGCCATGTTTTAACATAAATCCCATTTCATATAGGTAGAATAATCCCTATTCAATACTGTATATTTGAAACCGTAATGAGATCATCTCCCTGGTTGATGTGATTTAGTCAAGAACGGTTGTTAGACTGGATTAGGGGATGACATGTCTCCACCCATTTGAGTGGGTCTTGACTGGTTTATTGGAGTCCTATAAAAGAGGAAATGTTTTGGAGAAAGAGATTCAGAGAGACAGCAGAGAATGCTGTAGCACTGTGAAGCAGAGTCCACAAGCCAGCGACCTTTGGAGATGAAGAAGGAAAATGCCTCCCAGGGAGCTTCATGAAATAGGAAGCCAGGAGAGAAAGCTAGCAGATGACGCCGTATTCGCCATGTGCCCTTCCAGCAGAGAGAAGCCCTGACTGTGTTCCACATGTGCCGTTTCACTTGAGAGAGAAACCCTGAACTTCATTGGCCTTCTTGAACCAAGGTATCTTTCCCTGGATGCCTTTGATTAGACATGTCTATAGACTTGTTTTAACATTTTCTCGGCCTTAGAACTGTAAACTAGCAACTTATTAAATTTCCCTTTTAAAAAGCCATTCCGTTTCTGGTATATTGCATTCTGGCAGCTAGCAAACTAGAACAAGTACCAATGTTATTTCATTTGGAAAATTTTATCACAGACAGCATGGAAATGGTTTTAGAGGGAGCCAAAATATTATAGAAAATCAAGGCATTAAATCTCAGTTATTGGGGGTACAAAGGTAGCTCAGTGGTAGAATTCTCATCTGCCATGCGGGAGACCCAGGTTCGAGACCAGGCCCATGCACTTCTCCAAAAAGCAAACAAACAAGCAAGCGAAGAAAGAAAACAAACAAACAAAAATTCAGCAAAAGATGCTGCAATAATGGGATACTTACATAGAAAAAAACCGAAATGTGACCCCCACCAGACAGCAATAAACAAAACAAAAAAAAGCAATTAAAATCTCAGTTATTGAATCCATACCTGAAACATCAATTCCTAAGGCATGAAAAGTAGAGGTCAATGTTGAAGAGCTTCTGTGAAAACTTAAGATCAGATGTTTAAGCACTTAAGAACAGATGCTATATATATATATATATATATATATATATATATATATATATATATATAAACATATGTAGTATTTATCTTATTTTATCCTTTGTCAAAAATCCATTTTATTGAAATATTATTTTGTTCTTATAGACATAACAGTTAATATGAAAATTATGCATGCTTTTTATAATAATTCAGATTAAATATAACAACCAAATAATTAAAAATTCTTTTCCTTATCCAATTTTGCTCTTTATGTCTCCTGAATGGGCCGTGATGGGTGTGGGGTGTAAACTGTGTGTATGTGAAGGAGGACATTTTATGATACCAGAAAAGAGTGAACTACATAATGCAAAATGAAAATGAAGCTGAAAAATGTCAAAAAGACAAAGATACAAAACCCCATTAGCTTCAGCTTGTCAAACTCAATTTAATCTGCTGCATGTTAAAAGATCCTTGGAAAAATAAAGTGCAAGAGGTTTCAAGGTCTAAAATGATTCCAGAGGTTAATAGAATGCTTAATAAAATTCTCAGAGAAGATGAGCATATCTTGGTGGCACACAAAACTGAGAACTGAAATGTGGATTAGAGAACTCTGAAAGTAGCAAGAGGAGTCTCTACAAAGACAGTCACAACTATGTTTTTCAAGAAAACAGACTATTCATTTCTTGTAATTTGAAAAGTAATCAAGGCTTATGGAGCTCTTAGTAATGGTTCCAGTAATCCTCTTTAGAAAACAAAATTTCTGCCACAATAGTTATGGTGTTGGGGGAAATAGTTACGGAAAGAAAAGGTTATTCACATTGAAAATAATGTCTAATTACCTCACATAGTTGCCTAGGGAAGGATTTACTTGTCATAATGCATAGCAATATATAAGAGTTCAAATCAGTCTCAGTTATATAAAGTAATATTTCTCAAATCAAGATCTTTGGATAAATAGTATTTCGGCTGTTGATATGTAGTTTTGGCTGGTATGTTGCCTTGCACACCCTCAGGGTTAATTTAGTCATGAAATCCTGGGCTTTCTGGTGGGGCTGGACTCACACAAAACAAGGGGTACTATTTTCTTTGTAAATATGTGCTTCCTGCTCCCCAAACATGGGTCTGGTGCTTATGAGCAGTTGCATTCTTTTGAAAATTAATGCAAATGAGCTGTCTAGAGTAGCCATACCATGGCTATTCCCAACCTCTCAATTACCCATCTGTTTTGGAAACTGGCTATGTGGTTTCCCACTCACCAATTATGCATAACTATGCAAAATAACCACAGAGCAATTCCAATGGTTTCTACAAAACTGGATGATGGAATTTTTCCAAATAAAGCATTATTGGAACCCAAGATTCAAGCCCTTTTGAGGGCCATCCATGCACTATTTAATAATGGGGAAATGCCATTTAATTTCAATGCTCATATTTAAATGTGCGTTTAATAATAAGTTGTACCAAGTAGTCACCAAAATTAATTTTATTTCTAATGCATTGGTGAAAGAGTCTGGCTGCAAATAGGCAAGTAAGTCAAGTTCAAATGCCAATATGACAATTGTCCTGCACTCATGTTGAATAATTCTACTAATTATAAGGACAAAACTCATTTGTTTAATGCAACAGCGTGGATTTGACAGAAATTAGGTTTCACAGTCTTTGTATTATATAAAGACAGCTTAATTAAGGGTCTATTTACAAAGATATTTGCAGAACTAAGGGAACTAATAAGCTATGGTGCAGTAGCCTGGTAGCAGCAGCTGAAAGAAACAGTTACTACTTGTAGGTACATAGGGGTGGGGTTGTTGGGCAAAATTGCAGAAAGAGTCACAGCCATGAAACAGGGAGCAAACATAGGTCTGTGCCTGTGGCTCATATGGAAGGACTAAAGGAAATAAATACACACATCTGCCTTTATCCTAGTTCACATCTCTAGCCAATGCCAAACACAACTGGAAGGCAAAAGGCAAGGGAAAACAGATGATGCAGTCTCTGGAGGGTCAATGTTCAGGTGTACCAGTTTGAAGCTGTTGTGTACATCAGAAAAGCCACATTCATTAATCCTGATTTAGCATTGTAGCATGGGATCATCTTGATTGGATTATTTATGTGGAGATGTGACATGCCCAGTTGTGAGTGGGACTTTTAATTGGATTGTTTCCATGTTGATATGACACACCTGATTGTGGGTGTGACCTTTTGATTGGATGAACATATGACTCTGCCCATTTAAGGTGTCTTAGTTTACTGTGGATTCCTTTAAAGAGGGAAAGATTTTTGGAATTGCTTCAGAGACAACATAGATGCAGATATTTGGAGATGTTTGGAGTGCTGACAGAGAGAGAAGACACTTAGACAAGGATGTTTGGAGATGCAGAGCCCAGCCCACATCACCATAGTGCCTTCCTATGAGATGCAAAGCAAGCCAGAATTTAGAAAGAGTGAAGGGAAGTTAAGGATGAAATCCAGAGTTTTTTCCCCCAGAGTAGCTAAATAAAGGCCCACAGAACCTTAGAGAAGAAGCAACTGAAATCAGAAGCTGGAAAACAGGAACAAGGACCAGCACATGCCAGCCACATGCCTGTCTATGTGACAGATGTCAGCTATTCTTGAGTCAAGGTATCTTTTTCTGGATGCTTAGTTTGGACATTTTTATGACCTTAGAACTTTAAGCTTGTGACTTAATAAATTTTCTTTCTAAAAGTCATTCCATTTCTGATATATTGCATTCTGGGCAGCATTTAACAAACTAAAATGAATTTTGGTGTTAGAGAACTGGGGTGCTGTGGTTTGCATATGACAAGCATGATGGAGCAGATTTTCAAATGGATAAGAGTAAGATGATGGAAGAAGTGAGGAGTCTAATAAGAAAGTCCTAGAATGCTTTGAAAAGATCATTGACAGAGCTATGGAATCTAACGATACCTCCGATGACACTTAAGACAGAAATGATGAATGTGCTCTTGCAAACTGGAAGAAAGGTGACCTTTGTTTTAAAATGGCAGAAAATTTGGCAAAATTATGTGCTGATTTTGATTGTTTTTAAATTTTGATTTAATATTGTAGGGTGGGATCTTTTTGATTGGATTGTTTCCATGGAGATGTGACCCAATTTTGGATGTGATCTTTTGATTAGATGGAGATGTGAGTCTATCCATTCAAGGTGTCGTGATCAGTTTACTAGAGTCCTTTAAGAGGGGAAACATTTTTGGAGTTGCTTCAGAGCTGACAGAGATGTGGACATTTGGAGATGCTTGTAGTGCCAACAGAGAGAGTGGTGCTTAGATATGGATGTTTGGAGATGCAGTGCTCAGCAGTCTTTGTCATGTGCCTTCCCATGAGATGCTAAGCAAGACAGAACCTGGAGAAAACAAAGGGAAGTTAAGAGATGAGATCCAGAATTTTGCTCTAGAACAGCTAAATGAAGCCACAAAGAACCTTAGAGAGGAAGCCACTGGAATCAGAAGCTGAAAGTAATGGAACTGGGAATAAGGACCAGCAGATGTCAGCCACATGCCTTCCCATGTGACAGATGTTGGCTTTTCTTAGTTAAGATATGTTTCTATAGATGCCTTATTTTGGACATTTTTATGGTCTTAGAACTGTAAACTTGTAACTTACAAAATTCCCTTCTTAAAAACCATTCAATTTCTGGTATATTGCTTTCTGGCAGCATTTAATAAACTATGACAGATCCTCAGATTTGAGCAGAAAGAGCAGGAATGAATCTGGAGGAGAAAACAGAGAGGCATGCTAGTATCTACTTGATTTTAGATCCATTACCTGCCCTTTCCCTGATCTAACATAACACAAGGAACTGTATGTCCCAGACTTCCTTGCCAACTTGTTTCTTGTCATGTCTGGTCATTGAAAGCTATTGGGTGGGGATTGGAGGTCTGAAGGACACAAGAAACCATAAGCTTTTTCCTATGTCTTCAGACTTTGTCTTCAGAAATAATGAAGATCCTCCATGATCCAGCTCTCATTGGATAGCCCTTTTCACCCTGGTCCCAACTTCTGCCAGGTATGGCAGGCAGGACAAGACAAGAATACCATTTCAGCTACAACTACAAGTCCAGGCTTCTGAGCTGAGGTAAAACTACCTCCTATGTAGTATTAACTTATTATTAGTTTAATAATGCAGTCTTTTCTCTCCTTCAGTTCCTCATGATGGTAGTTTAAAAATAGATATCCAACCTACCCATAGTAGCAGTTTCTTGCAGATCTTACTGTCTGGGTCTTCACATGGTTTCCTATATAGATTCTTGGATCTTCCACGACCTGTGTATGCAATTAACACTATTAAATTTTCTGATTTGCAATACCAAGAATCTTCCATTTCTGTCAGAACCCTGATAAAGTGTAGGGTTACATTTTAATTGAAATACATTTGCAGAGAATTGGGCTTTTCCTTCCTAAGCTATTTAATAAATTTAAAGTATGGTTGACATCACAAATAAGGACATGGCAAACCATGGAGTCATAGACTGTAGAGGCACAAAATGATAATGAAAGAACTGAAATTTAATGGTTAGTATCATATTCACATTTTGAAGTTTTATCATGCTAGCTTTCCTTTAGATTATTAGATGTAAGGGTAGTGGGAAATGATCAATGAAGGAGAACACTGGGTAGTGGTAAATGATCAATGAAGGAGAACACTGGCTACAAAAAGAGTTGAAGACTAATTACTAGGTTAAAAATGCAGTCTTTGCTCTCCTTCAGTTCCTCATAATGGTATTTTAAAAATAAATTTCAGAAGTGGATTTTCTTGATATATGAACTGGGTAAAACTGAAATGGTATATATATATCTCCTTTCTCCTATTTTCAATGAAAGAGATCTATTTTATTTTGGGATAACAATGTGCCCATTTAAAAAATCTACATTTCCAAAGCAACCTTGTAGACAAGAGTGACTGCTGGTATGTAGGTAGAAGTCACTCCATGGATGTCTAGTAAAGGTCTTAGGGGGATTTACTCACCAGGGGAGTACCTCTGACATTCAGTTCTTCCTGAAGTCTATATGGCATTGCAGCCATTACTATTCCACTGTGAGGAAACCTTAAGAGTGAAAGCCATTTTCTAAAAATGACAGAGCCTGAAATATTGATGATATGAAGTCACACTAGCAGTCCTGAACAGCTCAAATCCAGGCTTCCTTACATAAGAGAAAATGAACCTTATCTAATTTAAACTGATATTATTTGGGGTTTTTGTTCATATCAGATACATAAGATTACTAGTATTGGCCACACTTACCTTAAGAAAGACAGCATAAAATATGGAACTTGTTAGAAAGTTTACTTAGAGAGATAGAGAAGAAGTAAGTGAGACAATACACCATTTTTCTTAAGGTTTAAAAATTATTTCAAAAACTAATCCAAAAGAGCAGTAGAATGAGATAGCTAAGAAAATATTTAAAAGAATAAAATGAAAGTTCTTTTCCTATTTCAAATTAAATTAAAATGACTGACATGTAATAAGAGCCTACAATAATTTAAATAGATTGATAGTGGATAAGAAGACCTTTCATTGGGCTGTCTAGTTTCAAAAAAGACTCCAGGATATACGTCTTTAATAAATTACAGAGCATCTAGCCCATTAAAAAATGAGTAAAATAAGAATTTCATCATCTTTTAATATGACTTTAGAATTTCTGGTGAACTTTATCCTGTTTTCCCAAGAAACATTATTTGTATACTCACTCAGCAGATATAGTCACTGTGCACGAGGTCATCAGTGAAGGAATTAAGGATGGCTGGTTCAGTGGATTTGCTAACACTCATGCTGCACCTTCCAAACAAAATGCCGATAATCTGGCCTTGGTGCTTCCATACTTTCGAATCAAGAGCATTGACATAGAGTGAGAAACTCCCCCAATGCACAGTTCCAGAGCTTGAAATCTGTTTCTGCTGAATTCTGCTTGTAGCCATGGAACATTACCTGTTTTCAACACGTACTGTCAGCAAAACTCCTCTTCACTCAGAACTAGGTCAAGGAGAGCTGCTTTTATTGGAGGCTGTTTGGAATATCACTCTCTGAGGAGACATAATTTGAAACTAGAGGGCATGACACAAACTTCTTACACAATCTACAATTTTAGGGACAATCAATCAGCTGTGGGTTCTGAATGCACTGCACGCATCCAGAAAAGCTCAATGCTCAGAGTCATCTCTTGCATGTGAGTAGGTGTTTAGGGGCTATGAAAGTTCTAGCCTTTTCATAGAGCAGAGTGCAAGGGTTTGTGATAGAAGCATTTCAATTAAAATACATCTGCGTACTTTACAAAGTCCAAATATTGGGCCAAATATTCAGAGTCACAATCTTACTGTGAAAATGACTAAGAAAAGTAAATGGAATGAAATACAGCAGCAATTAGTGATGATATTATTCGTATAGACTCAAATAATTCACAAAGAGACACAAAGTAAATGCTAATTGTTTCTTCTGAGCAAAATAAAGATATATGAGCAATGATAATTTGTTTTGTACCATGTTCAGAAATTACTATTGACTTCCTAAACAGTGGATCATTTAGAATTTATAATATCAGTACCACCTCAAAAGAAAAAGTGCGCCTTTATCCCCAGAGGCTTTTATACAAGCTGAAATGTCAGTAGTAAGCAGACGTTAAAGGTATGCTGATAAACTCAAGTGCCACAAATTACGGATGGTATCAGAAAACTCCATTGGTTGGGAAAGCCGATTATTCTTATATTTTGTCACTGTAGGATTATAGCTATTGGTGATGATTTCTGAAAACTTTCCTCTTGAGGTTTTCATGGTAATCAACTGATGGAAAATGAATTATAGCACCATAAAATGCAGAAGAAGTATATAGTAAGCCATTAAAAACCTGCATCAAGAACATGCCCAAACAGCATATTTACTTTTAGCAGAAGGCAAAAGATGATATAGGAAGATAAATACTCGAAGGGGTTTTAACATCAAGACTACAATTTTATTTGAATTCCCAATTGCAAATGTGTGATTCTCAAGGTATGTCTCAATGCCAGGGCCTGGCATGTTTACCTCACCTCTGTAGGAGTTATAACTGAAATCACCACTTCAAATCTTGGAAAATAGCCAAAATAGATAAAATGAATTCAACAGAATTAAGTTCAAATTATACAGTCATAATTCAAAAATTAGCTACAGAAAAATGTCAGCTGAGTGACAAGACTCTGATGTAGTACATTTGAAAGAGCTGGGAATTTTAGCAACTGTAGGTTCAGAGTAAGACATCAAGGTCTAATGAAAACAAGTTATTTTATAAGTGTTATTAAACTAATTAAGGAACATTAGGGTAAAATGCTGGAATTTAATTTTCAGATCTATATGTTGCATAAAAAATTGAGCACTACCACTATACCAAAGTGTCTGATAGATGCTACAGAGAATGTAAAGGAGAAGAAAAAGCTAAAAATCATACAGAATGGGGTGTAGGGAAAAGAGCAGGGTCTTAAGTATGCCAGTAGTAAGAATAAAAGGTAGCTGCAGATACATGTTGTTTGAATAAAGAACAAAAAGTTGTGTGAATTCAGAAGAATGAGTTAAGTTGATTTAGAGGAAAGCAGGAAACATTTTATAAAAAAAGCAAACTCTGTTTTGATCTCACTACTTCCCAAATAGATTCTTTATTTCATAATAAAATATTCCACTCCCAATCCTGTTTTTCATTATTATAGCATTGTATGTCTACTTTTACAAAAATAATTCTTCAAAAATACCATATGATTATTATTTATGTGCCAGGTGTTATGGTCAAAAAATAGTTAACAATAGAGAAAATACATTTTAATGGGGAAGAAAAACATTAAACAAACACTGATAACTGTAATAAATATTCAAGGTATTGTGGGTCAGGAAACAAGGAGATCTCATCTAATTTTGGATAACAACCCGGCTTCACTGAGAAGGGGAGAGGTAGTGACCAAGAGGTGGGACAAACTGCCTGAAAAGTCCTAATGAAGAGTGGTTTGGAGTGGTGTTACTGGGAATTAGAAATGTGGAGGGTGAGGTAATAACAAAGCGGGAGTCCTGAAATTGATCTTTCAGAAATGGTGTCCTTTCTAGAGGTCTAGAGATCTCAGTTATGACTAGGGAGTGAATATTTGAGGTAGTGCCTCAGTCATAATTCTGGCGGAAAAGAGATGGTACACTCAAATGCGTTAATTTTCCGAGTTTAGTAACGGTAATCTTTGCAAAGGTGTGAGTAGGCCACCAACAAGGGATGGTGCACCATCTCAGGGTTAGTAATAGACAGAATCCGTTACTGTCCCTAGGCCTGAAGGGGCAAGAGGACAGATACGCCATGGAAAAATCTGTGACCATCAATCGAGAAAATACAGCCAAGCTCCAGTGACCCCATATGGTGGGAACCAGAGGAATAAGAACCCCAATTCCTCTTCTCTAATTTCTAGTCAGTGCCCCCGACTGGCCTGGAAGCCAGAAAGCAAAGGAGCCCACTACTCAGGATGCAGGGCAGTGACTGGTGAGTTTGGAGTGGCAAGGGGCCATCCATTGCTGATACAATGGAAAAAAGATGATTTGTAGTATGGAGGTCAGTATGTTGAAAAATCTGGGTATTAGATGAAAAAGCTATGTTTTAACTGATGTTAAGGGGCTTATCAAAGTGCCTGGAACATAGTACCCAATGTTATCTATTTTTATCATTTTCATTTTCAAATATAATTGCTATTGCTGAAAATGAGACTTTCAAGGAAATAGAAGTACCATCTAGGTGGATTTATTCCAGGACTGTATTATAATTTATGCAGATATAAGGGCTGATGCTGATCCCAAAGCTTTCAATAAGTGAAAGTAAATGACCAGAAATAAATGAGTAAATAAGCATCAAAGAGAGTCATATGGATTAGACTCAGAGAAGCAGAGTTTTGTATAGCATGAGCCTTGAAAAACTGCTAACAATGTAGTGTATAGAGGTGGGCAAACAGGGAAGCATTTAAATTCTAAAGAGCAGATGAGCAGAAACTACAGGAATGGATATGTTGTATAAAGATGGAACAGCCTATTTTGGATGACTTACAGAATATGAATAGAAAATATTGTAAGGGGAGAGACTATGATGCAGTTTGTAGCTATATTGTGCAGGACTTTTAATACCAGGACAAAGATTATTGCTAAAGCAATAGAGAAAATGGATGGTCTGAATAATTTTGAGAAAGGGGGTAACATGATTGAAGTAAATTAAATGGTCTCAAGTGTAATTTGGAATGAGGAAGTTTAGTCAGGATTATTTTGAGTATGTGATATAAAGAATGAATCTTAAAGAGCTAGTAGATACTAATGGGAAAGCATTCAAGGCAGAGAACAGCATGTTCAAAGGCAAAGAGGTGAGAATTATGATACTGAAGTAGGGCTATTCATCGTAGAATGTTTGCAGCATTGCTGGCCTTTACTCAATAAGTGCTGCTAGCACTCACTGCTCTTCCACAGTTGTGACAAAGAAACATGACTCTACTCATTGCCTTGGTCCCCTGGGAGGTGAGGGAAATGTACAAAATAGATCTGGATTGAAAACCAGTGAATGAGGGGAAATATAAATATAATTTAATAGAATAACAAGATAAAGTGTAGGAATGAATTGGCTATAAATGCAGCTGCAGAGACAGGGATAGATCAAAGGCTTTAAGTTTGCTTTGCTGAGAAATTTTTATTTTATTCTGGTGAATAAAAGAAAGAAATAAAGCAAAATAGCAAACCAAGAGGATTTATGTTTTAGAAGGGTCACATTGGAAGGAAAGTGAGGGAGCACTTCTGTTGTCAGAGAGGCTGGTTGAAGGAAATTCCTGAAGTCTTCTTTTAATACTGTCATGGGAGATTTAAAGGAGCAAATAAGAGACATTAAAAAAAATAAGGCAACTAGAGTAATACAACTTGGGATGTTTAGCATAAGAGAAAATGGAGAATTCAAGAGCAATTCCAAGGACTCTAACTTGGTTAACAGAGTGGATAAATATACTATGTACATAAATAGGCAATAAGATAAAGGGAAAGTGTGTTTTGCTGGAGTGATAAGGGAAAATATGATGAATTCACTTTGGTCAGGTTAAGTTTGAGGAACCTATGGAGCAACTACATACAAATGAGCAATGCATGGATAGATCCTTAAACATTTGTGTTGGATAGATAAATTTAAAATCATGAGTATAGAGTGTACTTGTAATGACTATAGAAGAAGTCAAGGGAATGAAGTACTTGAGGAGGAAGAAAGCCTGGAAAAAGTGCTTGAATATAAGTACTCCAAAGACCGATGAGAGGAAAATCAAAGTATGAGAGAATTTTATGAATATTGATATGAATAATATTTTCAAATATTCAGTGAAATAAATATCACAAAGTTATAACTTAGTGGTAAGGCCATTGATGACCTTGACAAGAAAAATTGTATTGATAGTAGCAAAGATAGAAAAGTGGAAGTAGGATTGTGGAAATATATATAGACTAGTATTTGAAAGCTAAAATGAAGGAAAATGACTACAATAGAAATAAATGGAAGACTAAGTAGTTGACTTTCTTTTAAAACTATGAGAGTATCCTCATATATATATATATATCTTGTTTATATTCCATATATATATATATATATACTCATATATATATTTTGATAGTTAAAAACACAGGTAGAGGGACTGAGTTTGAAGATACAACTGAGAGAAGGGAAGAAGGAAGGATGGGGTCACTAAGTATATTGGTAAAAGTAGAATATAGAGCATGGGGAAATAATTTGCCTTTGACAAGACATGAGGCACTTAATCCTCTAAAATAAGGGAGTGAGAGCTATGAAAATGGAGAGAGAAATTTTTTTAAAATGATTGGGGATTTGGAATTGAAGGATTTCATTCCTGATGGTCTTTTATTTTTCTGTAAAGTGCTCTAATAGATTGTTTTCTCAAAGTAATGGTAAATGTGGTGGGAAAAAGATTTGAGGATACCAATGAAAGTTTAAAACCATTCAGAAAAAAAGGAAGAGAATTGTGTGAGCAGAGTAGATATGCAGAGAAGATTTACTAGAGAACATCTAGTAAACTGGTAAAATTGGTGATTATGAATCAGCAGTGACAGCATTCTGTTCAGTTAAACAAATTTTACCAGTGTTATCCAACATCTTTGGTTCAAGAATAGAAAAAAAAAGCAGTTGGATTGATAAAGTGTTGTTTTCTGTTCAATTGTTTATTTTTCCTGGAAAGCAGGAAAAAAAAGAATACTAAAGTTGAGTCTAGTGAAACATAGGTTGAATGAATAGATTATGAAGAAAGTCTAGATTGTAAACCAATATAAAAAATAAAGGAAACAAAAGGGAGTGGATAGATTAAAAGAAAACGGATGTATAAAATTACTAGGGTCTTGATACCTAGAAGCCTGTCATGAATAATCCAGGCAGAAATTTTCCCCCACAAAATGTGGGTATGAAACTCAGTAAAGAGGGAGAGTTGATGATATAGGAATTATCTGCATATTTTTTATAAAATTGTATATGAAGATGAAGTTATGAGAGAGAATAAGTGCACAAGCCAATCATGGGTACTGTGTTAAGTAATGTCAACAAATAAGGGAAGGAAGATGGAAAATAACTAGTACATGAAAAGGAGAAGTGGAAGAACAACTAACCTAATTCAGTATTACAAAAGGTGAAAAAAGGAGGTGTTCCTTAGAAGTGAAGTTAACAAAGAATTCTGAGGAAGTTATTTAGGCTATTCCCAAATATTTGGCTCACTCATAGAACATATCATAGGATTGCATGTACCGCTCAACATTCCTTAACTCAGGAATGGCAAGCAACTCACTTTGGCCAATAAAATGTGAAGATAGTTAAATGTGAATGTAGCTAACAGATGGAAACTTTAAATGCCAGTGTATCCTATAGGGATTCTAGAAAGTTCTGCTTTTATCAATCAGGACCCATGTGCTGGTTTGAAAGGATGTATGTCCCCTAGAAAAGCCAGGTTTTAATCAAAAGCCCATTTCATAAAGGCAGAATAATCCCTATTCAATACTGTATGTCTGAAACTGTAATTAGATCATCTTCCTGGAGATGTGATTTGATCAAGAGTGATTGTTAAGCTGGGTTGAGCGACAACATGTCTCCACCCATATGGGTGGGTCTTGGTAAGTTTCTGGAGTCCTATAAAAGAGGAAACATTTTGGAGAATGAGAGATTCAGAGAGAAGAGAGAAGAATGACATAGCCACGAGAAGCAGAGAGTCCATCAGTCAACGCTTTGGAGATGAAGAAGGAAACTGCCTCGGGGAGCTTCATGAAACAGGAAGCCAGGAGAGAAAGCTAGCAGATGACACCATGCTTGCCATGTGCCCTTCCAGATGAGAGAGGAACCCTGACTGTGTTCACTATGTGCCTTCTCACTTGAGTGAGAAACCCTGGACTTCATCAGCCTTCTTGAACCAAGGTATCTTTCCCTGGATGCCTTTGATTGGACATTTCTATTGACTTATTCTAATTGGGACATTTTCTTGGCTTTAGAACTGTAAACTAACAACTTATTAAATTCCCCTTTTTAAAAGCCATTCTGCTTCTCGTATATTGCATTCCAGAAGCTAGCAGACTAGACCAGCTCACAAGTGAGAATGAAATAGCTCTTCCGGCTGACTCTCTGGATATGCAGTGTAAGAATCAGGCCTTTGGGTTTTCTACGTCAGTGAGATTTTGTGTTGCTTAGTATTCAGAAGAACCTAATCTGTCCTAACTGTAATAAGTGAAAAATGCAAACAAGCAATCAAAGAGGAGGAGACATAAGTCCTATGATTTGATATCTACGCCAACCTTTTTTCAATGTGTGCTTGCAGCATATAAAACTTAAGGCAAGCTTGTCTACTTAAGGGTCCTGTAATTCTTATCTTTCTTTGATATTTATATTCTTCGTTGGATTAGTCATGTTTCTTTAAGGTTTTCTAGGCCTGGACTATATTGTAAAATGTTTTAAGTTACTACTAAAATGTTTCATTTCTTTATCCCTTTAATGCATATAATTGATACAACTCATTATGGCTGAAATGAAGTACAGGGCAACACAAGAAAGAACATTTTTAACTCAGAAATTACCCAATAAATGGAATGTATGTATAAAATAGTGAATAGCTTAGTGATAAATATGTTCAAGTTAAAGAATGATGACTTTACATAATAGGGAATATTATCATTTATTGAACAGCTATTATATGCTAGGTAATATATTAAGAGCTTTATAGATGTCATTTCATTTGATAGTCACAGTAGTCTTGATGTATAGTTATAATTAATTACACTGCTGTGAAAAGTTAACAAAAATAAGATGAAATTGCTATTAAGTGCCTGATCTTGGGTTCAATACCAATATAGTATGACACCAAAATTTCCTACAAAAGTAAGATTTATTCTGTGTTTGTTGCATTTTAAATCCTTTTCTTAGGGAAAATAAATTAAAAGAAGTTTTATATTTTTGCAAGGTACAATTATAATTTTTTTCTTAACCTGAATTAGAAAAGGTACTAAAAATTCTGGTGCTCCCTGTGAATTGAGTGATGTGAAATTTTACCTTATGCGTCTCTTGAATGAAATTAATTGCTTGCAGATAATAATGAAGGCACTGGCAAAGTAATTTGAACGATTGAATAAAGTGTTTCAGAGAAGAAGTCATTGTGAGGTCTGAAATTATCTTTTTCTCTCCTTTGGTGCATGGATTTAATTCCTTGGATTTATGGAAATAAAAAAAAATGTAGTACCTTGAAATTTCCCTTAAGAAATCTAGTACTGTTGCAATGGCAAAGACACCTACCCTGTGGCAAATATTTTCTTTTCAGATCATTGCTGTCATGGTATTTTTGTCTGAAAATGATTTACTAGAAAGTATCTACAGTATGGCACCTGAATAAATCATGTTTGCTGGATATTAAGGAACTATTATAATCAAGTGTAGAGGTAAATTCATTAACCTTTAAAAGTGTGAGTTAATGCTTCAGTCTAATGCAGTGGCTCTCAAATTATGGTCGTGTATCAAACCTATCAGTGTATTTTCAGACCCCCATGCCAGAACTACTGAATCAGAAATCCTGGGTGTGGCCAGGCAATCTGTGTTTTAACAAGACCTCTATTACATTCTGATGCGGGTAAAATTTGAGAAAACACTAGCCTCACACACGTTTAAAGACTTGATCAAATGCATATCTTATCTTCAGTCTTCATCTAACAATAGTTCTTAATCCAGCTGAATAGTAGAATAATCTGGAGGCACGTCTGAAAAATACAATGCCCAAACTCAGTTGAGACAAAGTGAATCAACATCTCTCAGACTGGTCTAATAACCAGTGGGAATTGAGAAACACTAATCTACAGGAACACAGTTTGTGGTGGAAAAATTTTGAGCATAGTGTCAGCAAATCTGGATCGGAGTCTTGAGCTAATTTTTTATTCATTGTGTAACTTTAGTCAAGTCATAAAAGCTAGAAATTTGCATCTATAACTTAATGACACCTGCTTTACTTACATCAAAAAATTTAGCAAGAGCCCAATCAGTTGAATTATATAAAAATGAATTGCAAATTCTAAAATCTTGCTACTCAAAGGTGGTAAAAGGCAGGTCTTTAAAAACTTTTTTAAACAGTTTTATTCATACACCAACTTGGTTAAAACTGTAGAATCTTTCACTGCCTCAGAGACTTAGTGAAATTGAATTTGCATTGTAAAATGAACTGTGATTTGTATGTACATTAAAGTTTGAGAAGCAGTGCTCAAAGCACGAGGCCAATTATGTTGGCATCTTAACAAATAAAAAAGAAAATGCAAAATTTCCCATGACTCAAATTACACTTAGCTTTAAGTGAGCACAGGGGTGATTGGGGGAAAAAATTCAGAATAAGTAATTGAACTTTATCTTTTGACTGTGAGCTTCCCCTTTGAAACTGAAAATGGAAAGACTGTGGGACTGTTCAGCAAATACATTTGAAGAATAGTTCTCATCGTGGCTGCTGTTCAGAAGCTGGCAAAGATGAGGGCAATGTAAGGGTGAGCTGGTGAAGAACTTGAAATAGCAAAAATCAGCAAGAAAATATTTGTCAAACACATATACATATTTGAAGTAGGAGCACTACTGTGAACTATCATAAATACAAATTCAAATTTATATCCAAAGTTTTAAGAAAATGTCATTATAATAGCGTCAAAGTCAAGATAAAGCAACCAGTGACAGTGCTTCCTTAAAGCTTCTTTAAAGTTTAAAATACTGAGTTTGGCTTCCTTAACTGATCATTCAAGTGCAGTTACTAAGGCACAAAACATGACTTTTCTTGTAATATACTTCTTGCATTCCTCTGCTGTTTGGAGAAAGTAACAAGTTCAATAAAGACCCCCATACAATTCAATTCATTCATTGTGCAAATTAATACGAATTTACCAGGATCATGTTATCTGGATTTGCCATATGAAAGGATGAAAAATCATAGTAAAGATGGCTAAATGGGTTCCATTGGCCCATAAATAATTGCTAAACCAAAAGAGTCATGGATGAAATTGTGTTTGCTACCATCTGGTGCATCAGAGAATATTATCAAAGCAGCAGTAGGTGGTGGTGGGAAAACATCCGTTTAATCCTTGAGAAACAGTAGTACTTGGAAAACATATGCATCCTTTTCCCTGAGCCAAGCACCTAAATACCATCCAACCTAAAAGGATTTATTTTTCTAAATTTTGCTGCTTTAGTGATTCTTACTATGTTACAGATGGGGGAAGTGCTAGACTGATAGACCTGACATTTAAAATGTCCTATTTTCCAACATGTCAGGAAAAGTAATATCATGAATAACACAAAAATGTATAGGAACCATTGCCTTTTCAGATGACCTGGGAGAGGTCCCATCCCCAAACTTACACTGCATTAGCCTCTGCCTTAAAGCATCTAACAATAGAAGTCCTAAAAATTAAGTGTTAATCTACTAATTACATAATCTTTCTTCCTTTTTAACTTCATTTTTAATTTAACATTTTAATTTAGCACTTTTAAGCCACAGGCATTTTGGAATCACATTTTGTTTATGATATATACTTATTTTTTCACACTAAGCAAATCTGTTTCCTTCAACGCACTCTATACTTTAAAGTGATTGTTTCTTGTATTATGGTAAGAATTTTCATGGGCATAGAATCAGGTGTACAAAAATCACAACTTTTAAAATTTTTTTTTAAATTTTATGTACATTTAGGTTCCCTTCTGATGGATATAGAAAACTTTATGGAATCATTTTTGGGTAACAATGAATGGAGAGGAAATTAACATGCTAGTTTACATCTCATATTAATATCATAGTATATTTACCTTTGGAAATACCCGCATCCAAGTCTTCTAGACATTTTTATATTCTTTCAAATACCGATGGTGACCAATACCTTAGGGAGAAGAGTGTACTGGATGGAAAAACTGGTATAAGAAATTGGTTCTAATCTAAGATCTGGTGTACTATGTAATCTTGGGTAAAATATTTCTTGTTAATAGATCTCAGTTTCCACACGTACAAAATATTGATTAGATTTTATAGAACCCAAATTCCTTTTAAACTCTAAAATTCTATGATTATATCATTTCCACAATTTCTAAAAATTCTTGTTTATACACTCATCAATTAAAATCATTGTATAAGATGGAAGAAAAACAAACTGATGAAAGCCTCATATATGGCCATTCTATTAACAGCTAATATTAATTGAGTGTTTACTATGAGTCAGACACTATTCTATGTACTTTTTAAATTTTTATTTTAAAAATATTTTTATTTAAGAAAACGAACAGTATACTTAGAACCATCAAAAAGTGGTTATCTTAATTAGCTTATCCAGAGGCATATTTAAATAAAGTATCCAAATAACCATTGTAAAACCTGTGTTGGCACTAAGTTTCATAAACCAATTTTAAATTAAGGCAAAAAGGAACAAATCTGCAAATTCAGTGTTTCTTAAATTCTAAATATTAATTACTAACTTAAATACAATTTGAGCCAATGCCAAAAGTGTGAATGTTCTTAAAATATCAAGTAGAACGTTATTACAATTATCAATGTTGCTATAGCAATGACCTATGTTTCTGAACATTTTCCTGATTTCAGGAAAAAAAAGGATACAAATGTTTTTACAATTAACATGAAAATCTTAACCACCAAAAATGGATACCTTAGCTACTTTATCCATAGGTATATTTAAATAAAATATCTAAATAATCATTGTAAAACGTGATTGTACATTATGTTTCATAAACCAATTTAAAATTAAAGCAAGGAAAAACAATGTATAGATGCAGATGTCAGAGTTTCTTAAATTCTAAATATTAAACAGTATCTCAAATACCATTTAATCATCTATCAAAACTGTGTACATTCGCAAAATAAGTACTTTTTATGTACTATCTTGTTTCATTATCATAAAAAGACTTTCTCAATTTTACACTGGAGAAAATTGAACATCAAAGAAGTTAACCTACTTCTCTATTATCTTATAGCTACAGAAATGGCATCAGAATTTGAAACCCAGATGATTTGTTTTCAGATCTTTCTCTGTTCACATTCTACAGTTGCTCTATGACTTATGAAAATATTTTACCTCAATATATGCAAGTTTATATTATACTGTTTTTGATCTATATTACTGTGATTTTTATTGTATAATCTTGAAAGCATGGTGGGCTTCACAAAAATTGTGATTGTTCCTATCTGCTAGTTTAAAAAGGAGTATTTCAAGAAACAGTCTTCTCATAAACTAGGTCATCCATTCTTCAATAATACTCCAGAAGTATCTATACAATCATGTCACACATGTTATCTTCATGAAAATAGGCCCAGGATCTACACTGGGGCACATTTCCATTCTGTTTAATAAGTATATGGCTAAGACACTTCTATTGATATGTCTTATTCATATATTGTATCCTTTTATGGATTTCTACTCCCACCACTCTGTGACATTCATCTATTGACTGAGTAGAGGAGTCATCAAGTTCCAGTGAAGAATGTGGGGTCAAGTGAAGTCCTTATGCACCTTTTCCTGAGAAATTCTGAGTGTGGCTAGATTCTCATTAAAGAACTAGAATAATAGAAAGAGAATATCATTCTGAGGTCTAAAAGGAAGAGTAAGACTTGAAATTTAGCCAATATCCAAATGAGAAAATGACCCTGAAGGCAAAATTAACTAGTGTTCTGAGGAATTCAGCTCATAAAAAAGGAATTGAATGACCAATATTAGATGAACCAATATTAATTGAACACATAAACCAAGAAATTAGAGCAAGCATAATGAAAAACTTCAAAGAGGCAAGGGAGACTATTGGTGATAGAAAGCAAGAGAAAGTAGATTTAAAGAAGAACTAAGAAGAAATACTGAAATGATAAAACATAATTGTTAAAATAAATAATTAAACATATGTAATAAATAACTAAATAGAATTAATGAACAAATTAGTGAACTGAAAAATCTCTCCAAAAAGCATCAGTAATGAATATAGATAAGAAAAATAAAGAATAAAAGTTAAGGGCAATGGGCATTTGAAATAGAAATGCCATCATTCATAAGTTAGGAATCCAGCCAGCATTAAAATTAATTAATTAATTAATTAATTAATATTAAATATTAGAATATTTTAAAGATGGGAAATATATATGGAAATTCCAGAGAGAAAAGATAGATTACCTAAGAGGGAATAAATTGAGTTTGACAAAGATTTCTCAATAACAATAAAGGAAACCAGAAGACTACAGAATAATATTATCCAAATGCTAAGAGAAAAGTAGCTGTCATTTTGGAATTTTATATTTGGTTAGGTTATAATTCAAAGACTGGAATGAAACAAAGATATTCTTGAAAAGTAGAAACAGAAGCAGAGATATTTTACTATCGACAGATCCTCACTAATGAGCTTTCTAAAGGACATTCTGAAGAAATAAGGAAAATGGTCTATGTAAAAAGACATGGATTATAAGAACATTTATGAAGCAAATAAGATGGTAAATTGATAAATTTAAACACAAAATGAGTAGATAAGTGACTCATTTAGATTAATGTTAACTACGTCAGTGTTGTAATAATTTAAGGGTGACTCCTAAAAGAATAAGAATAGAATGTCAAAATTTTCCATGGAACTCCATATACTTGAGAAAGAAGATAAACCAAAATATTTTTAAAATGACAAATAAAAGCACAAAATAATTGATGGAGTTAAATAAAAATACATATATTATCAGCAAATATAAATGGATCTAAGCTACGATTAAAAGCACAGAGATTTTCATGTTCAATCTTTAAAATGTAACTATTTTTTGCTTATCATAGAAACACCTAAAACAAATAAATGCTTTAAAATAAAAGATAGAATCATTTTATATTGGACAACTGTAAACATAGAGAAAGATGGCTCAGCAGTGTAAAATCAGACCAAATAGAGTTTAGAGCAAATATAATTTTCAGCATAAGCAAGTTACTTTATAATGGAAAAAGTTTCAATTCACAAGAAGAGAGAAAATTTTAAACCTGTGTGCCTGCACTATGATAGCCTTTAATTATCTGAAGCAAAAAGTAACATAATGACTAAAAAATAAAATTTCTAACGCACCTTTCTCAGTAGTTCTTAAGTAAACAAAAACTTTAGGAGGATGTGGAAGATTTGAAAATTTCATTACCAAACACTCATTAATTATATAATGCATTTATATTTAATCACATGTGGGGTATTTTTGAAAATTGACCAAATAATTGGTTATAAAGTAAGCCTCAAACATAGCAAAGGATAAATTAGAAACATTCTTTGACCTCAATGCAATTAATTTGGGAAGCATTAGCAAAATATAATTGAACAAAATTCATGTGTGTTTTTTTATTTAGACACATTATAACAAATCAGGGGGCAAAAACTAATCATAAAAAATATAATTCAGAATATATGTACAAGTAAATGGTAATGGTGATACCACATATCAAAATTTGTGGAATGAATACTTATATTAAGAAAAAGAGAAAGAACAATTTAATGAACTAAACATTCCAGTTAAGACTACCTATAAAATGTTGAAAGATAAGGATAAGAGCATAGATTAATTAAATAGAAACAAAAATGCAATAGTGAGTATTAGCAGAGTCAATTTTAAAAACACTGCTATAAGGAATATAAAATGAATTCCAGAAACTGACCCACGTATTAAAGGAAATGTGGAATATGATATACCAGATCAATAAGAAATGAAAAATTATTAGGTAAGTCTCCTTAGAAGTTATCCATATAGAAAAATATTAAAATTGACATCTATCTTATGAAATATAAAAAATTATCAATAAAGTCTCAAATCTAAAAAAACAAACAACAAAAGCCTTTTAAAAATTAGGTAAAAAATTTTGGAGAATATCTTTTAGGTTTCAGAAAGGGGAATATTTCTTACACAAGATAACTAAAACATAGTCTTTAAAAAAGTTTGATAAATTGGTTTGTATTAATTTAATAATTTTAGTATAATTTATATAAATTATGGAAGATAAGTTAGAAAACCAGAAGAAGGTATTACATTACACAGAACTGATGAATGAGTAATGTCAAGAATATAGAAATAATGTCAACGAATTTAAAGAGCACAATGTTAGAAAAAGAACAGAATCAGGAAACATGAATAAGCATTTCAGTGGAAATACACATGGATAATAAACTTATGTGAAAAATTCAGTATCATTAGTGACCATGAAAATGAAAATCAAGAAAAAGTAGATGTCAAAATTACCTGTTTGATTAGAAAATATTAAAAAGTTTGACAACAATTCGCAGAGAGGAAATATAATTACATGAGCTCTTATATGTTGTTTGTGGAGGTACAAAATGGAGTAACTATTCTGAAAAAGAGTTTGGCATTTTCTCTCAAGTTTAACATTCACATACCTCTAGAGTTGGCCATTGCACTTAATAGTAGATACTTAAAGAAACTTGTGCTGGTAAAATAGAGGACACATATTACAAAATTCATAGTAGCTCTAATACAAAAGTAGACGTTCCAAAAATAGTTCAAACATCTTTTATCCCTCTTTCGCTCAAAACTCTCCATGGTTTCCCTTTTACCCATGGAAGAAAATTAAATTCTTTAGATATTTTAGTGAAAGAGATAAATTATTCATGGTATAGAGAGTATGACATAACAGACAAAACAAATAATCTACATTGATATAAACTGTCAAAAACAGTGAAAATAAGTTCAAATGTGATACACTTCAATAAAGTTAAAAATAATGTAAAACATTTTTCAGAATACGTATAGAAAAGAGAGGAGATGGTGAATACAGGACCCATCATGTTGGATAGCTCCAGGAGGGGAAGGAAAGGCAATGAATTGGCAGGGAGTTCAGTTCATATTTAGGTAAAAGCTCATGTGGAGATCCCTCTTTTTGTTTGTAGTGGCAGCTTCACAGGTACTTTTTACAATGTTTAAAACAACTACCAATAATGGGCCAGTGGTCTGAGTCAAAAAGATAAGTACTAGGAGTAAAAAACAAAGAAAGGTGAGCGATTAGGTTGTGAGAGTGGGGAGATGCATGAAGCCTGAAGCAACGTCTTTCCATTATCCAAAGCACTTCAAAAGAGACTTTCTAATATGCCATCTATCATATCCCTCCTTTGTTCAAAAATTTCCAAGGCTTCCCTATTTCCTATAGCAGAAAATTAATCGAAATTCTTTAAATATTAATACAAGGCCTTTTGTGAACTGATTGCTACCTTCATATAGACTCATGGCCTTTGATGATCATTCTACTTGAGTTTGTATTTTCTTGCCCATACATTCTTGTAATACCCTTAAGCTTTTATTATCTCTCATGCCCCAAGCCTGCACGTTCATTCCTTCAGGTAAGAATTCCAATCATCTACTCTTTGGGGGAGTCTTCTTTAATTTGTCCAGGAGCCTTAGATATCTTATCTTTTACTTCCAGCCATTCACCCTATAATTCTTCAGTGGGAGCCTCTTACATGGCAGGTATTAACCTATGCTTTGAAAAATAGAAAAGCCTATTCTATCCACTAATCCACACAAGAAATTTACTCTAGACATAGTAACACATTATGAAATGCTTTTTCCCTATTGGCTGAGTTTCCAAACAATCCTGAGTCCAACTGAATAAATTTTGTGCATACCTCTATCATAGCCCTTGTTGCACCCATTCCCTATTTAATAAATATTTATTAAGTGTGTGTCAGGCACTATTTTAGGCACTGTGAATGAAATCATTGGTACTTGGGATTTCTGCTTTCATGAAGCTTCCTCTACTAAACAATCACAAATTGTGATTTTGCAGTTATTAGTTAAAGAATAGTTTCTATTAGATTATTAAGACTCTGGGAGCAAGGACACACTCTAATCGATCTTTGGATCTCCATTCAAAGGATGGTTTAGAGTCAGTTAATACTCAGCCCATGGTCATGAAAAGCCCAACTGGGAAGGTCCTTGTTTTCCCACAGTCTAACACAGCCAGATAAACACACACACTTATTTATTTAAATTGAGAGAATAAATCTCAGCTTTTAATGGACAATTCCCACTGTTTTATATCTAAAAGAAAGTAACTGATGATTTATTTAATTTTGGTCATCTCTGAAATCCAGCTTATGTTGAGATTAAGTGAGGGGAATGTCTGCTCACTATAAAGCGCTGCCAGGTATCACAATCTATTTTTAACATACAAAAGAAGTATATCATACTACGATGTTAAGACAGAAAGATGAAAAGTTTGTGCTATTTAGCAGAAAATAAGATTAGTAGGAAATACAATGTCTTCTGCCAGCTGTTTGATTTGGGGGGAAACTTACTTACTTATATTTTGTTCTCTTAATTTTTAAAGAAGTGTTAACAATAATGCCTGCTTTAATTACCTCACAGATTTGTTCTGAGAAATGCAGTAGATGGAAACAAATAGAGAGGAAGAACTTTTTAAATCTCAAAAGGATGGTGCAAAAATGTAATTCTACTGAAAATTAGCACTAGAAAGATGGAAGCTTTTATCTCGTTTGTTCATTACTAAATACCCAGCGCATAAACAGCACTAGACACAGAATTGGGACTCAATAAATTTTTGTGGAATATGATAATTAAATGCCATTTATTTTAATATATTTGTGATGGGGTAAATGAAAAGGTAAAAATATTCTTATTTGCAAAATATCCAAACTAAATTAATGCTACAATTTGAAAGTTTGAAGAGTTCCTTTATTTCTTATCTGTAAGAAATTTATTTTGTTAAGTTAAATAAATAGGTAGTTGTATTGCCACATCTATTAAGCTAAAATGATATTTTCCCCCTATGTTGAAAAATGGGTTGTAACTAGAGATTGAGTTTTTGAAAAGAACTATTTTAGTTTCCTAGGTTGCTTAAACAGGTTGGCTTCAATGGTGCGAATTTATCAACTTACAGTTTGAAGCCAGGAATATGTCCAAATTAAAGCATTATCAAGGTGATGCTTTCTTCTCTAAGACTTACTGCTAGTGATCCTTGGTTCCTCTGCCACATGGCAAGGCAGATGGTGGCATCTGTTTGTCTCTCCCTTTCCTTCTGCATTTCATTGCTTTCAGTATCTTGCTTCTGTGACTGTTTCTCTCTATATATATTCAGTCTGTTTATAAAGGGGTCCGGTGAGGTTATTAAGACCTATTCTAGTTGAGGTGGGTCACCTTAATTGAAGCAGCTTCACCAAAACTTCCTATTTACAATGGGTTCACACCCACAGGAACGGATTAAGTTTAAGAATATGTTTTTCTGGGGTACATACACCTTCAAACCACCACAGTCCACTCTCTAGAACTCAGTAACAACATATTCTTTTCACATACAAAATGCATTTATTCAACAACATCCCAATAGCCTTAAGTTATTACAGTAATGATGCTAAGTACAAAGTATCATTGTAATGGTTAGGTTCTTATGTCAACTTGGCCAAGTGATGATGTCCAGCTGTCTGGTCATCAAACACTGGCTTCACCATGGCTACAAGGATATTTCACAGCTAGTTGATAAACTGGAAGGTTGGTGCATTAAATCATCAGTCAATTGATTGCATCTGTGGCAGATTACATCTGTGATCAACTAAGGTGTGCTTCCCAGCAATGAGACAATTCAATCAGTTGCAGACTTTTAAAGAAGAGAGACTTTTTGCTGCTTCTTAAGCCAGTGAGCCCCTCCTGTGGAGTTTGTCTAGACCCTTCATCAGAGTTGCCAGATTCACAGCCTGCCCTGCAGATTTTGGACTTCTATTCTCACTGTTGCATGAGACACCATTATAAATCTCATATTTACAGATATCCTCTATTCTATTTCTTTAGAGAACCCTGACTAATACACCCATCGCAATCAGCTATGGGTGTGGGCTGTTCTGGGGCACACGTCTTCTCCAACTGTTGACCTGTAAAGCCTAAAAAAACAAGTTATCTACTTCCAACATACAAAGGAGACACAAGCACAGGATAAACATCCCCATCCCTATAGAAAGAAATTACAAGGAAAACAGGAGTCATGGGTCCTAAGCAATTCCTAAATGACTCAGGGCATGCAACATTAGATTTCAAGGTCTGAGAGTCACCTATCAACAATGTTTTGTCAATGGGCCTGATTGAGTGGCAACCCCACTCCTTCCACGTGCAGTGGTCCTACTCTCCCCAAACACTGGGGTGAAAGGTTTAGTCCTCTTCATGCATCAGGGTGATGAGCAGACTCTGAAATACCCTGGGAATATGCTGTACCCTTTCTGAAAACAGGGGTAGCAGCACCTTTCCTGAAGACTCACCCTTTTCACACACTGGGTGGGTCTGCTCTCTTGGCCTAAATGAAAGTGTCTTCATCTTGTCCTCAGCTTCTATATTCCTGCCCACTAAGTGATTTTTCCTTTATTCTATTCCTTTCTGACCCTTTTAGTTCAGGCTGGCAGTCATTTCATTCACATGTATCTCACGAAAAGCTTGTCAGTTTCACATGTAATTCACAGGGATCCAATCCATCAGAAAGTAGGACTTGCTACAGATTTTTCCTACTTAACATCATTTCCAACCCTGACTTGCACTGAAATGACTGACTGGAACTATATTCATTTAAACTCTCACATGGAGTGAAATTCTCTGGGGACTCATTTTCCAGAAGCTCAGACTTTTCCAAACCATCAATTTCTGGTTCCTTTGTGCCCAGTATTTCAGTTCTAAGTTTATCCCTTTCCTCTCATGTTTTATAAGCTGTAAGGAGAACTATGTTGTACTTTCCACATTTAGTTTGGCAGTCTCTTCAGTTAAGTATCCAGGCTCATCATATTCAAATTTTGCCTTTCATCCAACATGAGAACTCAATTTTGCCAAGTTTTTTTTTTGCCATTTTACAGAAAAATCATCTCTCTTCCAGTTTACTATAACACATTTATCATTTCTGTCTAAGTCCTCATCAGAAGTACATTTAGCTTCATATTTCTACTAACACTTCAAAGTAATCTAGGCCTTTTCTGTCAAGTACTTCATGATTCTCCTAGCTTCTACCCATTACCTCATTCTAAAGTCATTTCCATGTTTTTGGAATTTGCAGTAGTTACCCCCACTCTTTTGATATTACAGTATGTTTTAGATTCTAGGCTGCTTAAAGCAGATATCATGAAATGGGTTTACTTAAACAATGGGAATTTATCAGTGTACAGTTTGAGGCTGAGAAAGTCTCCAAATTAAGGTATTATCAAGACAGTGCTTTCTTCCCAAAGATGTGCTGCCAGTGTTCCTTGGTTACTCTGCTACATGGCAAGGCACATGGCGGCATCTGCTGGTCTCCCCTTCTCTTCCTGGTTTTGTTGATTGTAGCTTCTTGCTTCTGCAGCTTCCTCTCTTTTTGTCTGAACTTCATTATCCTATAATGGACTCCAGTAAGAGTATTAGGACCCATTCCAATTAAAGTGGGTTACCCTTTAAGTAGCCTCATCAAAAGATATTACCTATCATGAGTCCACACCCGCAGAAATGGACTAACTTTAAAAAATTGCTTTTCTGGACCACATACAGCTTCAAACCACCACAAGAACCATGCAGTGTTTTGCTGGCTTCTAATTGCAGAAAATTTTGGAGAACATCCTTGCATCTGTTTAAATCTGTCTCAAAAGCAGGCTCTTATCATCTGGATGTGGCCTATCACATTTAAGGACATTATCAGGAATTCAAAACAGCTCAAAATGGCTCAGCAACATCTGTTTCTATAAATGTTCATATAATATAAATTCAGACATGGATCAAATCTCCCTATAAGCCTATTTCATCAGTCTACTGATAGGATTGTGTGCTTCTCTGCTTTCCTCAAACATGTCTACCATGAGAAAACTCTAGGTTAACCAGAGTGGAGTGTTGATTATTAATACAGTCTTCCAGATACCTGTATCATTTTTCTAAATACTCCATTATAAATGGCATTAAGCTGGAAATCCATCAATAGAGCACTTCCTAAAAGACTTACTGTGGTTCTCAATGTTTCTAAACTTTTTTTTTTTAATGCATCTTTACAGACAGAGTAAGTCTGATTTTGATGTTAGAGCTGTATTAAGAACAATAATTATTAGGATTCCTGTGGACAGAATGTTGTCAGTCTCTCATAGACAAACATGGAATAATGTGAGCCATCATATGAATTATTTATCATTCGCAAGAAAATATGTGTTTGCATGCATTGCAAAGAATAAAACTGTCAGATAGAAAATGTTACTCTAAAAGTGGCATATTTATTCCTTCAACAATGTTAAACTGGTAAAGATCCTTATTAAAAATCAATGATGAGGAAAGGGAGGGGCTAGAGGGTCCCAAGGCTGAGTATTTTATATTCTCATTTGCTCTCTTCATCTATCCATAGAAAGTGTTGTTGGTCTCAATGGAGCAGACCCTGGTCAGAAGTCTTCAAGAATCTGGCAAGGGAAGAAGGATTTGATAGGATAGTCCTATGCTTCCTTAGCTTAAATGACAACAGAAATATGGCAAAAGTGCTCATACCTCCACCGCAAACTTCTGAGTATTATAGCCTATGGCTTCAGCCGAAATTAATGACCCTTTCCTGGGGATTTGGTTTCACAGAAACAAACATGGGTTATGCAGTGCTCTTCTAGATTGTCTTTAATTACCTAATGCTACTTTTTACCTTTACCAATAAAACCAAACAAGTAAAACTTGCAAACATTACATGGTGAATAGATGAGCATTCTTAACAAAAAGCAAAGGAGTTTTTGGAGAGGTCCAGTAGGAAACACCACACTTATTGGGGCATAATCTATTTTTCCATATACCACAAAGTAGAGTTAACATATAGCAAGAATATTGTATTTAAGAATGGGGTGAGGGAAAGAGTCTTCTCCGGGAAATAACAAAACAAATTCAATAAAACAAATTATTTACATTTGTATAGTGAAAAAGGACAGGAAAGAAAAAAATGAATAGAATTGATATCTAACTCTAGCATAGTCATTAAGACACTTTAGCATTTTAACAAACCATTTCATTTCTTGGTGTTTAGTTCCTCATTTATAGAATAAAGGGATACCATGAGCATATAGATAGGTTTGGAGAAAAAAATACTAAAACTAAAGGTCCAACCTTTAGTTATTTATGAAGAATCCATAATTGGAGTTATTTATGGAGTTATTTATGGAGAATCCAAGTAACCTCTATACCTCAGTTGTCTCTTAAACACATAGCATATTACAACTATGCACGGGTGGTGTTAAAGATGTCACTTAATAACACATTATTAAATTCTAGTCAGGATGTAGGAATTGAGAAATAATGCATGTTAGAAATAGATCACTTAAAATTGTTTTCATTTGCTTGTTTTAATTCAGTCCAATACAGGATAGATTCCACTTCTTCGGGAAATGTATGTTTATGAAATTTCTCATATCTTGATATTGCCAAGGCTGGAAGCACTTCCAGAGCAAAATCTAGGACTTATTCTTTGTGTTCTTAGCACCCAGCTAGTTACTGGCAGATAGAAGTCAGGTAGTGTTTGCATGCATGAATAAACAACCTAGTCTCATGAAAATTGATAGCAATGCAAAGTTTTGTTAGTACAGATAAACAGGAGTAAATGATAATCAAATGATTCTACTATCTTAATTATTGTGCCAAAGTCCAGAAAACAAAACTTGCCTATAAATTGTTTCTCTGAGCAAAACGTATGATTAGCAGACATTTGAGATAAAATGAATAATTAATTATAGTAGTAAAGTACAACAAAAAATTTGTGTTCTACATTCACAGGTCTCCCTAGAATTTCTTTTTATTTGTATAATTATTTATGTTTTCTTTTCTCCCCTACTTCAATGGGTGTTCAGTGAATGTAGGAAGTATTTTGCTTTTCTCATATCTGAACCTCAGTTTAGCACAGTGTCTGTCATAGAGTAGGCACTCATTTATGTGGGAGAAATAAATGAAAGGATTATCTTATCAATGACATGGTTTATCATCTTATAAATGACAAGGTGTTGGAGAATAAATGATAAGATAAAGGGGTGGATGCTATTTTTTTTTACATTTCTTCTGTAAATAATAAGAGGAAACAAATACGATGCCCTGATGAGTAAAATTAAGCTTCTTTGTTTAAGTTATTTAGCTAAGCACCAGCTTCCCAATCCAATTAATATTGAGACTTGTATAGAGAAAGTTCAACAGAAAAGCTAGAATCAGGATATTTTCCTATTTCTTACTAACTCACCTCACAATTATGATAAAACCCTTAATGTCTCCATGCTTATTTCTTTATTTGTAAAATAAAGAAACACTGTCTATCATACTCACCCATAAAGGAAAAGGAAGTAGAGGAATTTAAATGAGAGGAGCTGGAGAAGATACCTGCTCTATGTAGTTCAAAATATTGTCTGAAAGACTAATTATGTTGTTTTAGCTACCAAAGCTTTAATGAAACTGCTTTCTCAATGATTCTTTCATTATAGGAACTAAAACTGTGTCAATCTCATTTATTGCTGTATTTCCAGAAGCCTATCACAATGCTGGAACAAAGTAGAGACTCAAGAAATTTTTGTTAATGAAATAAAGATAAATAATTTCTATGTTCATTGTTACCTTATGCAGTGGTTTGAAACTGTATGGATCCCAGAAAAACATGTTCTTAAAGTTAATCTATTCCTGTGAGTGTGAACTCATTTTAAGCACTTTAAGTAGGGCTTTACATGAGGCTATTTCAGTTAAGGTATGACCAACCACATTAAGAATGGATATTAACACTCTTACTGGAGTCCTTCATAAGTTAAATGAATACAGAAAGAGAGAGCACCATAGAAGCAAGACGCTGAAAGCAGCAAAACTATCAAAAACAGAAGGGAGAGACCAGCTAATGCTGCTATGTGCCTTGCCATGTGGCAGAGGAGCTAAGGATCACTGGCTGCTGGTCTTCAGAAAGTAATCATTGCTTTGATGATGCCTTAATTTGGACATTTTCCTGGACTCAAACTGTAAACTAGTAAATTACCATTGTTTAAGCCAACCCATTTCATGGTATCTGCTTTCCTGCGAGCAGCCTAGGAAACTAAAACACATTATTCTCCTTATTATCCTTGGTGTTCTTGCAACAAAGCTACTTCTACTGGCTCATCCTTCTTGGAATACCCCTTGATAATGCTACCTGAGGTACTGCCCTGCATTTGTTTCACTCTCATCTCTTCATCATGTCCTTCTTGGTGTCTTCTTCCAATATCCCCAAACATAGTTGCAACACAAGATTCAGTTCATGGTTTTCTTTTCTGTATTCTCTATAGGCTATCTTTAGGCAACTTACTCCAATATTTTCCATAATAAACACTATCCCAAGTAAATTCTGGATCTATGTACCTTGTGCTCTACTCTCCACCTTGCAGTGTCCAATCCTACATTTACAATCGATTTCTAGACGTTTCTGATCATTGGTCTCCATGTACCTTCAAGTCCAAGGGCCAAAACTGAACTTCATTGTTTTTCCTTGCTCCTATACCAGTCTTCCTGTGTCCTCAGAATCCTTAAAAACACCATAGTTACTTCTGCTACTTTTCTCTAAACTATCATAAAATTCTGTCAAATCAACTTTGTGGTATCTTTTTAACTAACCTCTTTTCTATCCCCATTGTTTCCTCTTTGCTCAGAGTTATTATCTGCTGCTACTATGGTAGCATTTTCAATGGGTCACTCCTTGAAGTTCTCCCCTCTGGAACACCATTACCATGAAAGGAAAGGAAACTATTAAAAGATGTACTAGAAATTGTATTAGTTGATGGGAATACAAATATGATATTTTTATCTATTTAGAAAACAGATGCATATACAAAAGTATACAATAAAATTAAATATAAGAACAAATTATGCATAGGGAAATCACCTAGATTGGAAATCGTTCCTTTCTCTACATGGAAACAGGCATTTTTCTTCTATGTACACTTACTCTTACCTAGAAGACCAGAAGGGCACTGGTATGGGTGAAGATCAAGGACACAATTCAGTAACAGTGCTTCTTGACCAGAGCAACCATTAAGAGGGAATTGGTGACCTCTGCTAGAGCTGTATTGGAGTAGGGGTTATGAAAGTCAAGGTACAGTGGTGTTAATTCTGAAGTAGAATTAAAATGGAAACAGAGACTGTGGTTCTTAACATTATGTGTTGCCAGATATCCAATCACAAGAGAAGTAGCCATCTTCCCAGGCACTTAAAGTACCACCAGAAGACCTTCAGTGCTCAGCCATCTTTAAAGATGACTCAGCTGAAGAAAAGCGTCTTGCCCAGAGTTCATACTTCCTTCCTGGGGAAGCACATATTCAGTGATTTATCAACAAAGAGGTAAAGATCCAATTCTATCACCCCAATATGGGCCATTCCAGCTACAAAGTTCAAGAGCTACCTATTTGGTCACTCGTGGCCTTGGTTGGAGCCACATCACAGGCTACACTTCTCTTTCTGCCCAGTTTTGCTCCCTACTTTCTCCCTTCTATCTCAGAGAATGTCTGCCAGGGAACCCATCCTGTGACAGCTGGTACCAGAAGTGGTTCAAAAAACTAAAATGGGATTTTGGAATTGAGGACCTGAGAATCACATCACTATGGTTAGGCAGCAATATGAATGCCCCTGGCACACAGTAACAGTGTAATTGCTAAACTTTCTCTGATGGTGTACTGTAATGCTATAGCAAAGGAAGAGAAGAGATAAGCTAGGTCTACATATCAGATTTTTTGGGAATATTGGGGAAATAGCAAATAAGGACAGTGTAAATGAGTATCTATTGCTTAGCTTGATTTATGCTCTGGAGACAAGGTAATGAAAAGCTGGGGTTTAATGTGGAATGAATGCTTAATGAGTACAGAGTTTCTTTTTGGGGTGATGGAAAATTTTGATAATGGATGGTGTTGATGGTAACACCACATTGTGAATGTAGTTAGCATTACCAAGCTAAATACTTGAAAATGATTAAAAGGAGAAATTTTATGTTGTATATATGTTAACACAATCAAAACATTTTTAAAACCCATGCAATTGTACAGCACAAAGTGTGAACCCTAATATAAACTGTGGACTTCAATTAATAATATAATGATATTAGTTCATCAATTGTAAAAAGTGTACCACATTAATACAAAATGTTAATAATAGGGAAAACTGTGTTTGGAGGCAGGAGTCTTTACTTAACCACATGATTTATCTGTAAATCTACAACCTCTCAAATAAATAACAAACAAACAAATAAAATAAGGACTCAGGAGCCAACTGAAGGTGCTCCCACTGGCCAAAAAATAAAGAGGTGAGTTATTAATAAGTGATCACATCCCCTCCAACACACATATATTCATTGAATATGATTTCACTAATGTCAGTTCAAAGCATAGCCTCCCGGGCAGTGCAATGATAGCTCAGTGGCAGAATTCTCGCCTGCCATGCCCAGAGACCTGGGTTCGATTCCCAGAGGCTGCCCATGCAAAAGAAGCAAAAACACAAAAGAAAACTACATCGTCCACCTAGAAAGTTGTAATATGGTCTCAATTTATCTATGAAAGATTGTTTTGCAGTACATTGTTTCAATCATGAACACTCTGGTCAGACTGTACTCAAGTCTCCTTAACTACGTTCTGTTCTTTCAAACCTCTATGCACTGACTGATTCACGCCATATCCTCTCACTGAGCATCATTTCTCCATCCATCACGGTAAGGAAAATAAAAGGGAAGGGGGGGTGCCCTCCTCTATAAGGCCTTTAGAACAAAGAGTGTTTATTCACTTCTTCGAATTATTGTGTCACTTAAACCTCTCCTATGACATCATGCTATATTTCCCTTAAAAGATCACCAGATTGTAATTCTCAAAAATAAAAGTTATTTATTTACTCTGCACATGTACCATTGAGCCTACAAGTAGTAAATTTTCAATCAATATTTTTAAAATAAATTACTGATGGTCAACAAAGAATTCTGAGAAAAATACAGGGTAGATATAAATGGAAAGTATTTTTTGTATATTAAATTCTAAGAATTTTACTTACTTGATTAATTAATTAATGAACTTTCAATGGAGACATACTTGAATTTATACCCTTGTTTTATTAGCTAGGCAAAATTTTCGATCCCCGTGTCCTCACTTATAAATGGAGGCTAATATATAGGACAATTATATGTATTGAATGAAGTGCATATATTATATTATTAGTCCAAAAGTTCCTCAAATATATGTTGAGTTCTTCCTTTTAATTCTTTATCTTTCATTTGCCCATAAGAGCTCTTATACTTGACCATCTCTATTTATTTGTTTGTTTTGTATTAATACAAAATATCACATATCTCAATGTGGTAGAAGTTCTATTTGTAAATGATCATGATTCATCCATGACCTTGTGCAAATCGTGTAACCTTTTTAACATACTTTTTTCTTTAGTTAATTGAGTGTAAAGTCTGCACTAGATGATATTTAAACCCTTTATAATTTCTGTAATTCTATTACAAATCAAGGAAAAATATTTTTGTCTTTGTTTGGTTGGATATGGAAATGCAGGCCAGTCTCCATATCTCAGGTATTAACATTTACTTATTGATTCATAAAGTCACATTTTAGATACAAGCAGAAACATAAGAAATGCAAAAAAGAAAAAATGTATATCATCATCAGCAAAACAGAGAGCATCTCTGGGCTAGGAATGGGCAAATAATCATAATAATGCCATGAACTTACCCATTTTCCTTTGAGCTCATCTATGTGTAAAAGATGAAAAATCCAATCTATCATTATAAAAACATTGTATTATAGTAAGTCATGGGGTTCTTTATCACCACTTCTCATATTGCTGCTAAACTGGAAGAAGATCTAAAGATCTCCTCCTTCCTTCCTTCCCTTCCTTCTCTCCCTCCCTTCCTTCTTTCCTTCCTTTCTTCCTCCTTTCCTTCTTTCTTTCTTTTCTTTCTTAGTCCTTATTAGGAACCCAGCATCATATCCTTCCCATCATATTTCATTTGGATTAATAGCTGAAAATAATTAATGCTCTACTTCTCATTAGATAGTTATATTTTTATAACCACTGCATTTCAAGAATGACTCTTCCAAGATGAAGTGGTACAATTAGTTACCAATTCTTAGTGAAATTAATATTAAAATGTAAAGAGACAAATGGTTAATATCCTGCTATCTTAACCGATTGATTAGGCCAGATCCAGTGAAGAGTTAATAATAGTCATCATAAACCTATCACCTGAAAGATGGGGAGCAAAGACTTTGTGTAGTCATCTATTCATTTGAAATAATTCATTACATAAAAAAATTTCACCTTTGAAAATGAAAAGGGAAATTGCGTTCTGAAGTTTTGTGCTTAATCATTAATACTTTGATCTGTAAAGCTATGGAACAGGCAAACAGACTTTATGAGAAATTAGGGCTTAATAAAATCAAATATGCATTTTTATTTTAAAACTTTCCAGTTCATATAAACTAAATAGCAGGAAGATAAAAAGCTGAAGAAGCATAACTTTAACAACATTTCTTTCCGGCAGTGAGTGACAGCGGAAAGGGGCAGAGGGAAATGGAAAGATGATATTATACATGACAACACCATGGATTCTTCATAATTTATGGGAAAGCATGACTCTTTTTCTAAGGAAAATGAACTCTTTAAATTCATGTTATTTCTCCTTGGTGCTATTTTTAAAATAGGAATTTCAAATAGTTTGCTCATACATAAAAAATTAGTGGACTATAAGGGATATCATGAACAACACTCTAAACTTTTCATTTCCAACTCATGCCCATTCATTGCTTCCCAGTAAGCCTTGTGACAAATTGTAAAATAGTCAGATTGTGAACTATTAGCTGGCCACGTATTCAGACTTTTTCCAGAAGAGATTAATGTGTTCTTCAGCAAAAGTGAAATAAACGAAGCAAGATCCTCAATCCCAGGAAGCAATATCCTCACAGTATACAAAATGCTGAAATACAGAGAAAATACTGCATGGTGTTTCTTTTTGGAGGTTAGACTCAAAATGAAAAATGGGCTGCAGCTTGATAGTTCGAAATTAACTTTTTACTTATTAGATCTAATTGTTGCCATATTCCCAATTCCACTTTCATCATAAATTTTCTATGAATTAATAATCCAGAGAGCATAACATGATACATAATAATATACCCATATACACAAAATGTGTGTATTCTTTGAAATTCAATATCTCATGAGACCCTACTAAGGATCAGGTGCTATATTTGGGACTGGAAGGTAACAGAAAGAACAAAACAATAATTGTACTCAAGGACTCATTGAATTAAGGAGTCTTTTTTTCTTTATTAGAGAAGATTGCAGGCTTACCTAAAATACAGGATTCCCATACATTACCATGCCACCAACACTTTGCTTTGCTGCGGAATAGTATTGAAATTGTTAACGGTACATCTTTAAAATTGTATCTCTAAAGTCTGTTCTAGTTTGCTAGCTGCGAAAATGCTATATACCGGAAGTGGAATGTCATTTAAAAAGGAGAATTTAATAAGTTACTAGTTTACAGTTCTAAGGCCATGGAAATGTCCAAATTAAAGCAAGTCTATAAAAATGTCCCAATTAAGGCACCAATAAGAGGTTACCTTCACTCAAAAAGGCCGATGAAGTTCAAAGTTTTTCTCTCACCTGGAAAGGCACTTGGTGAATGTGGCAATGTCTGCTAGCTTTCTTTCCAGGTTTTTATTCTTAAAGCCTTTTTATTCTGATTGTTTCAGTCTGACTCTATCAGAATAAAAAGGCTTATTCTAATTGTTTCAAGTCAGTGAGATTATACAGTATTTGTCCATTTGCATCTCCTTATTTCATTCAACATGATGCTCCATGTTGAATGTATCAAGACGTCATTCCTTTTCATGTCTTAATTTTATGTATGTATGTACCACATTGTGTTCATTCACTCATCGGTTGATACACACTTGGGTTGCTTTCATCTTTTGGCAAATGTGAACAATGCCACAATGAACATCAGTGTGCAAATATCTGTTTAAGTTCTTGCTTTCAGTTCTTTGGGGTATATACCTTTTTGTAGGATTGCCATATCACATGGTAATTCTAAGCTTTTTGAGGAACTACCAAACTGTCTTCCCCAGCAGCTGCATCATTTTACAATGCCAACAGCAATGAATGAATGTTCCTATTTATCTGCATCTTCTCCAATAATTGCTATTTTCTTTTTCTTTTTCAATAACAGACATTCTAATGGGTGTGAAATGGTATCTCATTATGGTTTTGAGTTGCATTTCCATGATGGCTTATGTTGCTAAATATCTTTTCATGTGGTTTCTGGCCACTTGTACATCTTCTCTGGAGAAACATCCGTTCAAGTATTTGGCCCATTAATTTTTTTTTTTTGTCTTTTTGCCATTAAGTTGAATGTTTTGTTTATATATTCTGGATATTAAACCTTTATCAGATATGTGGTTTCCAAATATTTTCTCCATTGTGTAGCTAAAGGTTTGTCCATTTTATTGCTTTTTTCAAAGAACCAATTTGGTTTTGTTTATTCTCTTTATTATTATTTTTTGTTTTCTATTTCACTTATATCTAATCTTCATTATTTATTTCCTCCTTTTCTCTCTGGATTTAGTTTGCTTTTTTTTTTTTAATAATTCTTCCAATTTTAAGGTTAGATATCTCCTTTGAAGTCTTCCTTCTTTTTTAATGTAAGCATTTAGAGCTATAAATTTTTTTTTATAAACTTTTTTATTAATTAAAAAACTTAACAAAAGAATATGAAAATATCATTCCATTCTACATATACAATCAGTAATTCTTAATATTATCACATAGTTGCATATTCATCATTTCTTAGAACATTTGCATCGATTTAGAAAAAGAAATAAAAAGACATCAGAAAAAGAAATAAAACGATAATAGAGAAAAAAAAGATTATACCTACAATATCCCTTACCCCTTGCTTTCATTTATCACTAG
>PVIY010010652.1:0-67910 GCA_004026745.1 Myrmecophaga tridactyla | reverse complement strand
TTTCCTTTTGTGTCTGGCTTATGTCACTGAACATACTGTCCTCAAGGTTTATCCATGGTATCGCATGCACCAGGACTTCTTCCTTTTCGTAGCTTAATATTATTCCTTTGTATGGATATATTGCATTATATTTATCTATTCTTGATGGACACTTGGGCTGCTTCCATCTTTTGGCAATTATGAATAGCGCTGCTATGGACATTGATGTGCAAATTTCTGTTTGTATCCCTGCTTTCAGTTCTTCTGGGCAGATACCTAGTTGTGGAATTGCTGGATTGTATGGTAATTCTATGCTTAGTTTCCTAAGGAACTGTCTTCCACAGTGGTTCCATCATTTTATTTTCCAACAGCAATGAATCAGTGCATCTATTTCTACACATTCTCTCAAATATTTGTAGATTTCTTCTTTTTTTTAAATAGTGACCATTATAGTAGGTGTGAAATGATATCTCATTGTGGTTTTGATTTGTATTTCCCTAATAACTAGTGATGTCAAGCACATTTTCACGTGATTTCTAGCCATTTGTATTTCCTCCTTGTAGAAATGTCTTTTGCCTATTTTAAAATTGTTTATTCTTTTTATTCTTGATTTGCAGGTTTTCTTCATATATTTTGGATATTAAACCCTTATTAGATATGTGGTTTCCAAATATTTTCTCTTTTTACTTTCTTAACAAAGTCCTGTGATGTTCAAAGTTTTTAATTTTGAGGAGGTCACATTTAACTATTTTATCTTTATTTGTTTGTTCTCTGGATATAAAGTTTAGGAAACCATTGCCTACCAGAAAAACATTAAGATGTTTCCCTATATTTTCTTCTAGGCGTTTTATAGACCTGATTCTCAAATTTAGGTCTTTGGTCCATTTTGAGTTAATGTTTGCATAAGGTGTGAGAGAAGGGTCCTCTCTCACCCTTTTGCATAGGGATGCCCAGTTCTCCCAGCACCATTTGTTGAAGAGACTATTCTTTTCCGGTTGATAGACTTGGCAGCATTGTCCAATTTCAATTGGCCATAGATGTGAGAGTCTATATCTGAAATCATTTTGATTCCCTTGTCCAATATATCTATCCTTATGCCAGTACCATGCTGTTTTCATTACTATAACTTTGCAATATGTTTTAAAGTCAGGAAATGTGAGTCCTCGAACTCCATTATTCTCTTTCAAGATGTTTTGGATATTTGGGGCCTTTTACCTTTCCAAATAAATTTGATAATTGGATTTTCCATTTCTACAAAGTAGACTGTTGGAATTTTCATTGGAATTACATTGAATCTGTAAATCAATTTGGGTAGATTGACATCTCAATGATATTTATTTTCCTAATTCATGAACATGGAATATCCTTCCATTTATTTAGGTCTCTTTGATTTCTTTTTAGTAATGTTTCATAATTTTTTGTGTACAAGTCCTTTATATCCTTGGTTAAATTTATTCCTAGGTATTTGATTATTTTCCTTGCTGTGGCAAAAGGTGTTTTCAAAAATATTCCCCTCAAATCAATCATTACTAGTGTATAGAAACCCTACTTATTTTTGTATTTTGATCTCATATCCTGCCACTTTGTTGAACTCATTTATTAGCTCTAGTAGCTTGGTCGTAGGTCTGTTGAGACTTTCTACATAAAGGATCACATGATCTGCAAATAGTGAAAGTTTTACTTCTTTCTTCCAATTTAGATGCCTTTTATTTATTTTCCTTATCTATTTGCTCTGGCTAGAAATTCCAGCATAATGTTGAATAACAGTGGTGACAGTGGGCATCCTTGTCTCATACCAGATCTTAGAGGGAAAGCTTTCAGTCTTTCACTATTGAGTATGCTGTTAGCTGTGTTTTTTCAATATATGCCCTTATCATATTGAGGAAGTTCCCTAATATCCCTGTTTTTGAAGTGTTTTATTAAGAAGGGAGCTGGATTTTGTCCAATATCTTTTCTACTTCTGTTGAAACGGTCATGTGATTTTTTCTTCCCCCTTGAATTGTTAACGTGGTATATTATATTACTTGTTTTTCTTGTACTGAACTACACCCTTGAATACCAGGGATAAGTCCAACTTGATCATGGTGTATAATTCTTTTAATGTGATGTTGGATTCAATTGCAAGTGCTTTGTTGAGGATTTTTGCATCTATATTAATAAGAGAAATTGGTTTGTAATTTTCTTTCACATAGTATCTTTAGCTAGCTTTGGTGTCAGGTGATTTTTTTTTAATTGTTCCCCTACAAAGCATGGTGCTGATTTTTGGTCTGAGATACATTTTTATTTTCATTTTCTTTACCTCCATGGTGAATTCCTTAATTGGAAAATCTTAAATTGTGTTTCCACTTGACAAAAATCTCTCATATTTACAACCTGACCTGATGGAAAGTGGTAACGATTATGCTGTGTGTGTCCCTATGCATAACCACATTTCACAAAGTCATTTATTTCCTAGAATTAGAAATTTAAACCTGAGAAAGACAGGTATTCTGGCTTCTTAAAAGTGAGGATTTTAAGGTTTATTTAACGGCAAAGGTCTACTTAGAGAGCCATGAATTCTTCCAGAGGAGGACTTGAAAACCATCTCACTTCATATTCTGCGCAAGGTCGAATTCATACTGGATTCTTTAATGCATCTAAGATTTATTCTGATAAATACACTTTATCCCATTACTTTAGGTAGATTTATTTTTTTATTACTTGCCATCTAAAGAACATAAATTTATAAAAGTATAATTTCTCTATTTTTCTAATGAATTTTTCAACTTAAAATTCTTTAATTCTATCACCTTTATGTCATCTATCAAGATACATATATATGGTAGCTACAGTAAATTCTTGACATATTTCTTCATTTGATCTTCATATGCCTTATCTTCTTTTTTCCCTCAATCTCCAACTGCTTATTTTAAATTCTCCAGATTTTCATTCCTCTTATACAGCTTCAAAATTTCAATCTTTTCAAAGTTCTGTTCTAGGCACTCTTTTATTGTGGTTTTATATATTCTTCCTCTGCTCATCCATGACATCAAGTGACAATTATGTTTTGATGATCTCTAAAGTTTAATCTGCAGGCCAAAACAGTGTCCACTTCAGACCCCTGCACCAAGTCTCCTTCAGGGAATGTCTTCTCGCACATTCCATAGAAACCTAACAATGACGCAATATCTAACATTCATTGAGTGCTTAATATGTACCTGACAGTAATGTAAATGCTTTACTGGATTATCTTCTTTAACCATCACAGAAACTCCAGTGTTTTGTTACTTTCTACATCCATACGTGACAAAAAGTGAGGAACAGACAGGTCAAGCAGCACACCTACAGTTCACATTAGCAAATGCAAAAGTAAAAGAAAAAAAAAAAGAAACAATTTCATCTCTCCTTCCTCTGATTTACATTTTTTCCAGCATTTATTAAATCAATATAACTATCTCTATAATGGCTTTAGTCAGGAAACATGGGTCATAGTCTCTTTTTTTTTTTTTTTTTTTTACATGGGCAGGCAGCGGGAATCGAACCCGGGTCCTCTGGCATGGCAGGTGAGCATTCTTGCCTGCTGAGCCACCGTGGCCCACCTGGTCATATTCTCTTACCACCCTTTATAACATCCCAATCACACACATATCTGGTATTCTAATGGCTGTTTAGATTTAATTTTGTTCCACTTTTCTCCACATCCCTTGATCTTTACAAGGTCAAATGACCATCTTTAAACACTTCCCACAACTTCCAATGGCACTTCCTGCCATCAGGTTAGACCACTTGCAGCCAAAATAATTTCAATAAAATATTCTCATTTGTCTCGTAAGCTTTAAACACTTCAATGGATGTGTCCTTGAGTCAAAGTAAAAATGTTTATGAATGTAATTTATAAAGTCCTTCTTATCTGGCTTATTCTTATTCTCCAGACAGTTTTGTCCCCATTGTCTCCCTCCAGCGTCTAAAGAAGGAGAGAGTTTAATATATTTTCCCACTCTCCTAAGCTTTCTCTCACTGTAGCCTTTGGTTCTATAATTTCTTCCCGCTGCCTGGAACACTTGATCTTCTCAGTTTGTCTACTAAAAGTTTACTGCTATCGAAGTCTCAATTCAGAAATCACTTCCATCAGGGAATGTCCTTGATCTTCTCCCATCTACCCTCAAATTAGGTTTAGCTAACCCAGCTATGCTTATCAAGTGCTCTTTAATCTCTTTACCATCTATCTTACTTGGCTGTTATTGCCAGTTTATTTTCTGTAACCCTCACTGAATCACAAGCTCAGTATGGCAAGGGTGGTATGTTTTATTCACAACTGAATCCAAACATTTGCTAATATTGTCATACCTAAGGCCCTCCTTAGATATCTATTCTGTGCATGAATATACCAATGATTAAATTACATACATTTAAGTTTCCTGAGTTGTTGATATAGTGCTATTTTTAATTAAAACTTCATGAATTATTACACTATATGTACATACACACACGCATACTTTCCTAACCAAATATATGCTATCCTGGTCCTGATAGTCTATGAATTCTACATATTATTCTTTCTATATGCAACTTTGCATTTATCCCTAAGAATGATAGTTATGATATGCAATAATAGTTTGGAAATGGTGTTCATTAGTATTGAATGTCCTTTTCAGTACCAATTTACCTAACATATATTAAAATACTCTGAAGTAAAGTCACTTAATACAGCCATTTAAACATTGCAGTACAAAGTGCATGTTAAATAATTATCCAATAAATCATGTTGTTCATTTGCTTTTTTTACCACTTCTGTGGAGAGAGGATTTAATGACTGTACATCACAAACTTTCCACACTACATTATCAGCTCGATTTTTTCATCTTTCTGTTTTCATCTTCCTTCATCTCAGTGAAATTGCCATAGGCTAGTGATCGTGAAGCAAATTTATTTGGAATTCAAACATAACAAAAATGGGAATTAAGGAATGGAAACTAGTCACAGTCATCAATATAGAACTAAAGCAAATAAATTCTTCAAGTTATGGAACATCAACCTTATGCCTGCGGTAAAAAGAGCAAAAAGATAAATGAATACAGTAGTAATTTCCAGCTAATTAGTATTCATATTGTAGTAGATGACTAGAGGAATTGATTAAATATTCATCATTTACATTGTTTCCATCATCCAACATCCTATTTTAACTTCTGAAGATTTCAGGTAATTATTATTAACTAATTTTCAGGGTTTATTCTAAAACAGGAATCCAAGTTACAGATCATACAATGGGAACTAATACTAAGGTATCAAAGCGAGAGTGGTTTGGTTTAGTGTGTTTTATTTCTCCTCTTTTGAGACATAGAAAATAAGTACATTTCTTAGTAAGAATAAAAAAACAAAAAAACTCCTCACTCTTTCTTTAGGTTCTAGTCAAGGATTACTCTGGGAGAATCTTCTAAAGACTGTTCTTAAAGCATATAATTATAAAGAAAGGAAATATCTATAAATATTTTCAAATTAAATAGCAGTTTCTTTGATAGACCCTACTGGTATTATGGTTTTGCTCTAGATAGAACTTATATCTCTTTGGAGCAGTGCAGTTGTATATATACACGTGATCATTATTTTTATATTCTTTATTATTATGACTAGCAGTTACTAAGAGCCAAGGATATGTTAGGCATTTTGCTAAGACTAAACCTTAAGATCTTCAGTATACCAATTTGCATCTTTACTTGCAAGTCCTTTCTATGACAAATTCTAATGCCATTCTTCAAATACCAACACTGTTTTCATTGTTGCATATTATTACTAACACTTTGATTACAAAAGGTTTAGATGACCTTATGAGAAAATGAAAATATGACTTTTAATCTCTTCTTCTAAATCATTGGGGTTTTTGAGTATATGCATCTCAGAATATATCAGATCAGTTGGAAGAGGTTATTATTCAAGTATTTTTTCAATAGCTTCCCACTTTCTTTTCCATATCATCTCCTGAATATTATCACCCTGGAATGAGGCAGCTTTGAAAATATAGCAATTTATACCAACCATTAGGTATAAATTATATTTTTGTTGCTTAAGGAAATGCTCACTTATCCAATTAAATTGTTTGAGGGCAAAATTTCTAGCTTTTTCTCTTTGCTCAAAGCGACCATCCAAACATATTCTAAATGTAATATATGAAGTAATATATTACAAATTGAACTATAGCTATGTGTATTACAAAAATGAGTAAATAAATTTAACATGCACATTTCAATTGTTCAAATTTATCAGTCTTGGAACATTTTAAAATGAGTATTTAGCTATAAGCCAAATAATAGTAAGTTTTCTCTTCATTGCATATGCTTACATCTTGCAAAACCAATTTAATAATCATAGGAAATGTTTGATGTTTGAAAAAAATAATGAGATATGGTTATAAATACAACATAACCAATAAACTACCAAATAAATTAATCAAGGCTGTTTATTTGATAGGGGCACAATTTTTAGCACCTTTTCTATCTCTTAACTTGAAATGACCTTGTCATGAAGAGAATTCAAATTGCCCAGAAAACAAATATTATTTGCCAATTTATTCCAAAATTGCAATGAGACTAATATTATTTTTTTTGAAATTAGTCTTATTTTAATAAAACAAAATGGCCTTTCTAACTGTGCTTCTTAACATAAATGAGTCTCCATTCCTATATAAGGTACCAAACAAAAGATTGCATATAGCTTTGGATATCATCTATATAATGTTGACTCATTTATTGTTTTAATTGTGGTTTAATTTCAAAATGTAGAAAAGTGACAAGATCAAAATGACATCAGATTTTCTTAACAAGCAATTTTAAAAATGCAAGAATTGCATTTACTTCATGGCTTTATCATTTGGATAGGTATAAGAATAAGTAGTTTATCTACAATGAATCAGAGACATGTTTTTATGGTAAAATGTCATTTTATGTGAATAAGATCTGTGAATAATTAGTTTATTGACATATCATATGGTTATACCTACAAAACATTGCGTTCTGCATATTTCATTGAATATACATTTCTGAGTCTTTATGACATCTTGGGCAGTTTCTATCACCAGTTAGTTACTTTTGATTAATAAGCTAGCCCAGTTTAAAATTTCAATTACAAATTCAGTTTAATTTCTACCTCTGTGGTGTTCTCTTAGCCCACAAGAAACACATTCAGACTTGCCAAACAAAATGATGAAAGTATAGGCTGCTTCTATCCTGTCTCCATTTCTTTGCCTTATCCTCTCTTCCCAGTCTCAGATCAAAGGCAGAAGAGTAACATCTACTGCTTATTCAGACTCAGATTAAAAACATATTAACAGTTTTATTTCTTTGTAGACTCACCTGAACTCTGGAAGATATTTTATTGAAACTTCTATCTTCTCTCGGAGAGAAGAGGATAATCTATAGGAAAGGGTGTGTGGTGGTTTGAAGCTGAATGTACCCCACAAAAGCATGCTCTTAAATCTAAACTTTTGCTGTGGTTGTAAACCAAGAATAAGTAGGATCTTTTGATGAGGCTACTTCAGTTAAGTCGTGACCCACGTCATTCAGGATTTGGACTTAATCCTATTACTCGAGTCCTTTATATATGGGATGGGGGATGATAGAGAGGGAAGGTGGGAGGGAGGGGAGGACAGAAGGGGTAGGATAGAGGAAGTACCATGGAAGCAAGAAGCCAAAAGCAAGGAAACCCAGAAGAAAAGGGAGAGATCAGGAGATGCTGCCTTGTGCCTTGCCATGTGACAGAGCAACCAAAGATCACTGACAGCCAGACTTTGGGAAGAAAGCATTGCCTTGATGATGCCTTGATTTGGACATTTTCTCAGCCTCAAAACTGTAAGGTAATAAATTTCCGTTGTTCAAGCTGAACTATTTCATGGTATTTGCTTTATGCAGCCTAGGAAACCAAAATAGGGTAGGAAAAGATGTAATACAAATGATGCTGGCTAAGTTTGACTACCTCTCTATTCCTTAGTTTTGTTTACAGCCTGAGAATATTTGTAGGAGCAGTGGTACATAGTATTAGTAGCCAGTTTAGCTACCTCTTGATAAGGTCTAGAGGAAAAACCTAGTTGCAATTGTTTGTAGCTTTCTTCAAAATATGAAGGTATTTATTTTCTTCTCATCCACACATTTGTGCCTTGGTTTTTAATTTTGGGGCAACAAGGAATGCCCAATTTAACAGTATTTTCTTTGTTATGTTCTTTAGACTCTGTATGAGTTATGATACAGACTGAGCTGCTTTAACAAATGGTTTAAATAAGAGAGATGTTGATTTCTCTATCATGTCACTATTTCAAGTATTTGGTCCATGGCAGGCATGGAAGTTCTGCTCCATAAGTAGTTCAGAAATCCAGGCTAGTTCTAACTTGTTACTCTACCATCTGAAAGCATGGGGATTCCATCTTGAATTGTAAGATTCTTAGTTCACCTCCAACCCTAATGTCTGCACTGAAACCCTGAAGAAGTAGAAACAGGACAAAAGGATATTTCCATTCAATTCAAGAACATGCCCAGAAGAGCATATTTTATTTACCTGACAAACTTATATTGGCCAAACTGAGACATATGGTCACATGTTATTTTCAAGAAATTTGGAGAAATGTATATTAGCTAGGTACTAATGTGTTCAGCTAAAATTTGGGCATGTATTATTAAATAAATAATAAGTTAATGGATATTGCAGGGCAGAGTTGTCTCTGTCACTCCATTCAAAAGCTGAAAACACCTAAATAAATGGTCCTGAATCCAACCATAAGCACGTTGTGATGACTAAGAAAGAATTTCAGACACTTAATGTTAAGGGCTCTAATGATGTAGGAATTATTTCACACTTAAGTGTTGTTTATAAGTCTTTACCACCACAGTCAATCAATTTCTGTCACCGACATTCACCTATGTGAAATGTAATGACAAGAGAGAGAAAAAAGTTATCAGTTTCTTTGTACTGTCATTGCATATCAAAGTACTTCATTTATTATGAAGCTATTGGAGCATATGCAGCATGGAACTGATTGCTTCACTGGTTTCCCCTACCTTTTATAGTATGCATTGACTTTAATATAGAAATAGCCTTTATAGACGAGATGGGGAGATTATTGGATCATCTGGTGGGTCCCATTTAATCACTTAAAAGTGGAGAACATTTTCAGGCTGAGATTATAGAGAGATGTCACAATGGAAAAAGGGTCAGGCTGACGCAATTTTGCTGCTTTAGAAATGCAGAAAGAATGCAAGTGGCCTCTGGAAGTCAGAAAATCCAAGGAAATGGCTTTCACCTAGATCCTCCAAAAAGAAACACAGACCTATTGACACTGATTTTAGCCTGGTAAGACCCATGTTGGATATCTGACCTATAAATGTAAACTTATAGAACTATTCTGCACATGTGGACACATCAGTCCTATCCCTTTGTGCTGGTATGAAACTCCTATGTACCCCTGAAAAGCCATGTTATCTTAATCCTAATCTAATCTTTGGGGCCAGACCTATTGTTTGGATGGGATCGTTTGATTAGGTTGTTTCTATGGAGAGATGACCCACCCAATTGTAGATGGAACCTTTTGATTAGATGGAGATGTGATCCCACCCATTCAAGGTGGGTCTTAATCCTTTTACTGGAGCCCTGCATGAAGAGAATAAAAAGCAGAAGACTTAGAGACAGCCAGAGTAGACACAGAGAGCAGAGAGATAAAACCAAGACACAGATGTCTAGATATGCAGAAGTAGGTGAGAGAGCCCTTGGAACCAAGAAGCTGTGAGAGGACAACAGACATCACCACATGCCTTCCCATGCGACAGAGAAACCCCCAACCCAATCAACCTTTCTTGAGAGAAGGCATCTTCTTGTTGGTACCTTAATTTGGACATTTTCATGGCCTTAGAATTGTAACTCATAACTTGATAAGTTACCTTAATAAAAGTCAATCCATTTCTGTTATATTGTATTCAACAGCTTTAGCAAACCAAAACACCCTTATTGAGCTAATAAATCCAAACTCTTGGAATAACAAATCATGTTACTCAAGTCTCCAAGTGTTTAAATCTGTGTTCCACCTACTGGGAATAAATCTGTGTTCCTGGACCAGGCCTTTTTTGTGTGCCATTTTTAACTTTGCATATGGGAAATTATTTGCCTGCATTCCCATGTTTTCCTCAAACTTCTCCTACATTCCTACTCATGTTAAAGACCTTGCTAAAAAGTAACCTTTTCAATGAAGCCTCCCTAATTCCTTTAGGTCATAGTGGTTCACTCACTACTGCATTCCTACAGAATCATAAGAATAATTTATTAGAGCACTTATAGACCTACACTTTAATTATTTGTATATATGTATTACAAATGAAACTACTTAATACACAGAGAGCCTAGGGTAAGCTTATAAGGCAAAAGACTACTAAATCTACTTACTAAGCTGAAAATAACTCAGGTCTGTCTGACACCTCAGATAACTTTTTTCTTCTATTCACTTTAGTAAACACTTCTCCATTCCTACTGAGAATGGTCAGCAATCAGCTGCCACCAGAAGGATGTGGTTCAGTCAACGGAAAGTATTTCTTATACTAAGAGTTATGAAATTGTGAAATATGTTATTGTATTAATTGGAAAAGCTATCAACTCTGGAAAATTTGAACATGATAGGTGAATTTGTCTGTCTCAAGCACTGTATTTTCTTATCTCCATAGATAATAAATAATTAATTAACAAAACAAAAGGGGACTGAATTAACACTGAAACTTGATTGCAGTTTCTTGGGTACCCACTACGTTCCTGGCATTGTGCTCACCTTAAAGATTCATTCTTTAAGGAGACAGCCTAAGTTGTAGCAGTTATAGCACTTCTGTTCATTGGGGCAGGAAGTAGAGGGGTCAAGAAAGAGGGAGACAGCCATTACACCAGCAAAAGAAAAAGCAAATGAAAAGGTTAACTTTGTACCATGTTAAATGCTGTGGGAAAGAATAAAATAGAAATAGAATGATTAACTAGAAAATGAGGGAAAGTATTCAGTTTGGGTGGCCAGGGAAAGCCTCTGTGGCGAGTGGCATTCAACTGAAACCAAAACCATAAAGAGGCCAAAAATGTAAAGATATGGAGGCAAAACATTTCAAAAGAAGCAACTATGAAAGCAAAACTCTAAGTTTCACAGATCTTGATATATTCAAGCAGCAACAGAAGTCTGCTGTACTGGAAAAGCTTGAGCAAACGAAAGGTGGTACAAGATCAGTTAGAAATTTAGCGAGAATCAGATTCTCCTTGGCCTTGCAGACTATGCTAAAGTGATGGAAAGCCACTGGAAGTTTTTGAAGCAGGGGAGAAATATGAATTGATCTGGCTTATTACTGATTACATTTGCTGCCCTAAGAAGAAGGGAGTGTGGATAGTCCAGGTATGACTACTGAGCTAAAATTATATTAATAGAGATGAGCAGAATTAGATTATGGACTTTTTTAGATTAGAATTTATAGGACTTATTAATGAATTGGATGTGGGGTCTGAAGACAATCAAGAAATTAAGGATGATGCTTGGCTTAGGCCTGAGAATTGGACTGATTATGACATCATTTATTACATTGAGAAACACTAGGGTAGGAGCAGATATTTGCCAGGGGGCGATCAAGAGTTCTGTTTGGATCCTCTCTTCCTTCCTGGACCAATAGACTGACCTTGGATCAACTAACCGTTCTTGGACAAACTGATCTTCCTTGCTTCCAACCTTCCTCCCTCCCTGCTTCCCTCCTTTCCTCTCCCTGTTTCAGTTTGCTAAAGCTGCCAGAATGCAATATACCAGAAATGGATTATCCTTTATAAAAGGGATTTATTAGGTTATAAATTTATAGTTCTAAGGCTAAGAAAGTGTCTGAATCAAGGCATCAAGAGGGAGATACCTTCTTCATGGAAAGGCTGCTGGCATCTGGGGTTCCTCTGTCACATGAGGAGGCACGTGATGATCTTTGTGCCTTCTCTCCTGGATTCTGGTTTCAAAATGGCTCACTCAGCTCCTGTGGGTCCTTCTGTCTTCTTCTGGAGCATTTTCTTTCTCTCTCTCTCTCTAGTGTGTCTGAGCTCTCCAGACTTCACCGTTTTTACTCTCTCACAAAAGACTCCTATAAAGGATTAAGACCCACCTTGAATTGGGTGAGTCACACCTCCATGGAAACAAGATAATCAAAATGTCCCACCCACACCAGATCTGCACCCACAGGAGTAGATTAAAAATACATGGCATTTTGGGGGTATGAAACAGTTTCAAAGCAGCACACTCTCTTTTTCTGTCTTTAAATAAACTTCTTTAGAATGATTTTAGATATAGAAAAATGGACAATCAGTACACTGATACACTTACTAATTAAAGTGCATACTTTATTCGGTTTTTTGGCATGTAGTGCAATATAGTAGAAAGAAAGAGAACTGTGGATCCAATAGTCCTTAAGTAAAGAATGCAGTGTTTTAATGTCACTATGTAACATTAATGAACTTAATGCACTTAACCTTCCCAAGTATCAGGTTTATTTTATAATTGACATATTTATTCTGACAATTAAAGGACATAGATATAAGAGGAACAAGAATAAGGAAGGGTCTGTTTTCTGTTTTAAAAGGATATTTCTTACCAAACCACAGGAATTTCAGTATCATCATCTTTCTGGCTTTTCATTTCTTCTTACACCAGGGCAAGTTGGTGCTTTGTTGTATAGCTTCCACTAGCAAGTACTGGCTGTGATTCTACCTGGGAATCTCATTGGGCCATGTGCGTACTCACCCATCCCTTTGTCTCTCTAAGATGCTTAAGGCGAATAATGTCCCACTACTTTCTTTCTCCAACTAGTCATTCTCCCCAGATCTCAAACATCTGATAGCTTTGAGGTTCACATTATTTTTAAATAACGGATTGAATAGATCTATAGATTCCAGAAGGGAAGTAAGTACAAGAAAGAAAAGAAGTTGCTCTGTTTCCTTTTTTAAGTCCCTCAGCCAATCTCCCACCCAATTCTTCCTGCAAGAACGTCTCTACTCACCAACAGCAGAGGCACCTTCACAATTCTGTCCTTTCCAATGTCTTGCAAAAGAGAATGTCCCCATCTTTTTTTTCTCTTCTTCTCAGTCCCTGGCTGAATATTATGGAGATGTTGCTTCCCTAGATTCATCCATGCATTATATTCTGGACTAAAATCTAAACTAATTATAGACTCAAATTTATGGGGAAATATGCAAGACCTGTACACTGAAAACAAAACATTGCTGAAGAAAATTAAAGACCTAACTGATTTTGACAGATACCCTATGTTCATGGCTTAGAAAAAATTCAAAAGTACGTTGCCGGTTATCCCCAAATTTATCTAGAGTTCAAAACCTCAGCAGACCATCTTTTTGAAGAAATTGATCTGTTAATTCTAAACTTTATTTGGCAGACAAAGGACCTGGAGTAGACAGAACAATATTGAGAAAGAGCAAAATCAGAGGACTGACAGTACTGATTTCAAAACTTACTGTAAAGCTTTGGTAATCAAGACAGTGTGATAGTGGCATAAGGTAGTAAGATGAGGACTGAAACAGAATGGAGTCCAGAAATAAACACACACCTATATGGTCATTTGATTTACAACAGAGACCAAGGATAATCATTACTCCTGTGCTTTCCAAAATATTTTTACATCAAAGTACACATTGAAAGTGATAATATTTGTACAGTACATTGATATAAATGGAGACGGCTTCTTGGAGCTACAAGTATTTCAAGAACTCTACTTCCTCAGACCCTATGCAGGGGCCTCTGGGCTTGAAGGAGTCAATATCTTGGTATACCTCAAGCCTAGGACACTCAGATTAGTGAGTCTTCTTGCCTCAATGGATTTATTTTATCCATAAGTGACTAGATCAAGTACTAATGGGCAGAATGTAAGTTTGAGAGCTAGTTAAGTCCACTTTATGGAAAAATAAAATTATATCTTTATCCATTCGCATTTTTTGAACTTCACTTACTGTGAAACACCAACTGTACTCTCGCCTAACTATTAGTGATTCAGTCAATGCAGGTGGCCAAAAGTGGGACAAAACTCCAACTCTAGCCTAAGGTAGACAGAGAACAAGACCTGAAGCCTCTTTCCAGAGAGTTAAAGTAGCCTCATGGATGTTCACCAAATTTAACTTTTCATTGTGAAATCACTTTTAACTTTGCTACTTCTATCTCAATGTGATTATTTATTGCAATAAATAATTGAGAGCAATTAAGATAAGAGAAAAAGCCAGAGAATAAGCTTCAAGGGCACTGAAATAAAAGCAGACCAACTCAGTGAGAAAAAATGAAAACTGACAAGGGAACTGCACAATGATTTTTGTCCTCTGGTCAGAGGAATTTCAGCCAAGTGTGATTCTGACTCTCACAATCCAAGAATTAAAAATGCTTTTCTCCATACCACGTTGCCCCTGTTGGCCAGATCACAAATTTAGCAGAGAATGTGCTAGTACACAGCAAACTGAACGTTGGTTATTTAAAAAAGTATCCATGCTGAAAAGCATTCAAATAGTCAAACCATTTACTCTCTTTTTTTTCATCACATCTTCGCTCTTTAGTCCTTTTCTTACAAGCTTCCAAAATACAGATTTTCCGGAAGTAGAGGTTGTTTCCTAATAAACAATACTGTTCCTAAACAGAGTTTTTTTTCCTGGTTCTGCTGCAGGTATGATAGGATTACCCTCATGAAACAACCACAACAAGAAAAACACATACATCTTTGCTAATTCCACTTTCCATTGGCACAGATCACTGATTTTTCTCTGGGGATGGGATTTTTATTACAGTGGAATGATTATGGCATCACGAGATTAGTTCTGAGTTCTGAGCCATAATTAAATACTGAAATGTATATTTGGTTGAGCTCTCGAAAGATGACTTATTCACCTTATCTCATTCCATGTGCATGATCTATTCTACGGATTATGTGTGATTACATTTTACTCCATGTTGGCATTATTAGAGCGGATAGCGGCATTTTTACTCTCAGCCAGCACTCTTTTAAGCCGTCTTTCTCTACCCCCGATAATTATGCTCAGAGAATGCAACCTAATTTGAATATTAGCCTAAGCAAAACATAATTAAGAATATAAATCTGAAGAAAAGCAAAAACGAATGAAATTCAAAATCATACAAAAATGATGTTTGGATTATTTCATTACTGCTTTTTTTATCACCTCAAGAACTAACTATATATTTAAAAAAAGATTGTGCATATGAATGCATCCTTAGGAAAATAAACACTGGTCACTATAGCTCGGATCTGAAAACTAGGGGCAACACAGGGCAAAATATATGTTTTATTTATAGTATGTTCAGTATAGGCCCTGCTTTCTCATATGGTTTAATAAACTGGAACAAGTAACTAAGTTAGTGTGAACTTGGCCTAGAAGTCTTTACAATTATAATGGATATTGGATATCCTATCCAGTATTGCTTTGAAATAGAGATAGATTAAACCAATATTCCCCACCCCCATAAAATTCTTAAATCCAGAGAGAAGGTGATAAAACTTCTACTAGCTATTTTCTAAATACGAAGGGCTTTATTGATACCTGATTTTTATGTCTGCCCATGTGTTAAGTACAGTTTTATTATTTCTTCTCACAAATATAGAAAATAAGACTCAGATAAATTAAAAAGGTTACTAAAAGCTACCCTGCTGATAAGTGGTGAGCTTGAATTTGATTCATGTTCCTCAAAATCCAAATCCTTTGATATTTCTATTATGCTAGGGAAAAATAACAATGAGAGTTTTTAATTTTTATGGGTAGCAATATTATTTTTGTTTTTAGTTTTCTTTTCCATGGCATATTTCAGATTGCTTCAGTATGCATTTCAGATTTTATTCCAAAATCATTTTATTGACTCTTCTCACTATTTCTCTGGAACAATTAGAAACTGGTGTCGTTTACATTATCCTTCAGGGGTAAAATCAGTGAAAAACTAAATTGCCTTTCATTTAAAGTCATCCAAAGGGTTTACAATAGAACCATGAATTTTCTCAGAACCCTGGAATAGCAGCTCAGATCAGTATCATGCCTTAAATGCACTAGGCACATAGGAGACTATAAATAAGCATTTGCATAATTGAATTATCTTCCTAGACCCATGGAACGAAATGTTTATTCATCCTGTCATAGCAACTTGTTCATTTCTTTTTAAAAAGCAAGTACATGTACACAATTAATTTTGATTTACTTGATCACATTTTTGTAATCAAAATGGAGAGATGGGACCATTAGATTAACAGTTTTAAGGAATGTAGAGACGATCTGACCAAACCTCATTTTTCAGATGAAATTGCTATAGTTTGGTTAAGCAATCCCTGAACTCAGAAAATTTTCTCCTGTATCCTATTGTCTTTCACTTGTTTATGCAGTTGTAAATTAGCTACAAAACTTTTAATGTTGAAGAGACTCTTTGAGAAACTCTGTTGTCAAAAATCTGTTTACAAAGTGTTCAAAATTTCACCATATTGTGTCTGCTGTTATAATAAAAAAGAGGAAGGAAAGCTTTATTGCCAGTTTTTAAAAGCAGCAGAACCCAAATGCAACAAACTCTAAAATCATGTCAAAGTGTATAGACTAATGGAATGGTTCTTGTTCTTTTCCTTGGTAGCCTCTAAGGGAAAATTATAATGTTTCATGTCATCTGTGTGTTACAATGGAAGAATAAGTTCATAGACACCTTACAATTAACGTATATAAGAAAAATGAGCACATTCTTTGCAATTGAGGAGGTTATCAGAGAAACACCAGTTTCAAAAACAATTCCACATAATCTTATGCTGGAACTTCCTGGAAAAAGTTGTCAAACTAAAAAAAAAAAATTGCAAAACAAATCAAAGTACATGGTACGTGTACAGTGTGTACAACTTACTATGACAGCAAATTTAAAAAAATATATAAATGATCCAGGGATCCAAATAGTACAATTTGTGACAAGTGTCAAGGAACATTATTCTGGTAAATGTCATTGTAATAATTGGAGGAAAATTTTTCTGAGTACTACATACTATATAATCAGTTTGGATAGAAGGGTAAAAGGCATAAATTTCATGACCAAGTAAAGACACTTATCAGAAGCATTACTGGTGCTTGATTTCAGAGAAGGAGAGAGGTGGGAGAGCATAAAAATTCATGGTGAAATCATTCCACTCAACTATAATAGTGACTTCGCAGACTTTTGGATATAGACTATGCACTCGGTCCTCTATTTTAGAGTGTGATTATCATTGATTTAAACAAGGAAAGGCAAAAATGAAGCTGCTTATAGTTACATTTTCAGGTTGTAATAAAATGAACATAAAATTATGTGTCTTAAAGTTCCAAGTCAGGTGCTGACTATAGAAGCAAAGAACGTTCATAATTCACTCATCAAGCAAAACCAGTTACTTAAGGAATTTGATCACCCACCCCCCTTTTTAACTGCAGAATCCATACCATGTTGGTGAGTATGGGAAAAACCACAAAAATATGGAAGATGTTTTAAAAGTATATATATATATTTGGAAGGCAAGATTAAGATATTTGAAACAATTAAAATGTTTACAAGATATTGCTCATTTTCCTTAATCAGAGCTTTTCAAACAGTGTAAGATACTTATCCCTCAGCCTTCAGCACAGCCAGGGGCCCTCTGTTATCCCATTGTGCCATATATATCAAAAACATTGTATGCTTCACAGCATTACAGATACTGAGAAGAATTGGTCTGAGCAACAAATTTTATAGAAAACCTAAAAAACGAAATATCACTATGGATTTCAGGAAAGCAGGTAAATAGGGGAGTTCCTTGGCAGTCTCCTTACTTTATTCATAAGCTATATCAGCTCTCCATCACTTTTAGAATGCTTACCTTGGAAGAGCCATGGCTGGCTGACATCCTGTCTGGCTTCTCAAGATATGCTGTCTGGCTGCCTGTATATATCTGGGCATAAACAAGGAAAAAAGGAGGATAGCGTGGGAGGGAGTCAAGGTGATTTTGGAGCACTATAATTGATTCGTCAATTTGGGAGTTCTACTGAATTCAAGGTCAGTCTGCATCTGAGGCATAAAACCCAGATCAATTTTGCAGGACTGAATGTCCGCTACAGCCCAGGCATCTCCACATGCCTATGGGAGAATCTGTGAGATCAGTTAGTTTAGTTAATGTCAACTGAGACTTATAGCTGCCTTTTATGTAGCAAAAAGTATTTTTAGCATGCCCAAGGGTAACAAATATGGTTAAATTGAGAAGCGAAATGAAGTTATTTGGCAATAACTATTCATTAATGAAAACAGGTATACGATATATTAATACAATAAAATTACAAACCTTATGCTTTATTCTTTATGGAATTCTAACCTCACTATAATGATGATAAATTTAGTCCGTCAGTGAATTTATAGAACATCTTTTAGTAAATTCACTTTTGATGATTCAACTGATTTTATTTTAACTATGGGAAAGATGAATAGGTAAAAGTTATGCTTCTTTTTGTTAGCTGGAACTATCAGCTCATCCTCCAATTACTTGTACAACATAATGGGTTCGTTTTTCTAAATCCATGTTGATTTACTTAAAAATAAATAAAATTTAAGGAAGGGTTCTCATATGAAAAAAGCTTTAAAGTCTTTTAGTTATATAAAATTGGTAAAGCATTGAAATGTTATTTGGGCCAAGCTTAGGAAATATCCAATTTATTATCATGCCATCATGTGTATAGCAGTTGTCTATACACATTTTACAAGCATCTTTTATATTTAAAGCCTTTTCATTCCTCTGAGGTCACTATTCAAATGGCTGACAGTGGATAATTTGTTTTGTTCAGTGAATTCCTGATTGTTGTACAAGGAATAGTTCTCTCACCTTTCATTCAACAATTCATCTTCCTGCAGTGATTTATTTTCCTATTTCCAGACATACTTTATTACCTACAGACTTGGCATGTGCATTCTTTTTTTTCCCACTTTCTGGGAATTGACTGAGCCCTAACTAGGTAGGCATATTATATATAACAAGTTGCAAATTTACTGCATTTTAGATTATTACAAACAATTTTGCTTTGTTTTTCCCAACTTTACAAGAAAGCTTATATGCTGTTGTAAAATTGGGAGAAAAAAAATGAGATGTAGTTAGATATAAATTACTTAGAACCATCTTTGGTGAAATAAAATGGAATTTTGTCAAATATTAAGTAGCATAAACACCTAATGGCGAAATGTTTTTAGGGGTATCAGAAATGCTTGTTTCTTATATCCTGGGGCACATCTTCATTCTGATTAGTAGTAAGTAAAGGCTCCAAGACAGAACTGACATTTATGAAAAAAGAGAGAGTTCACATTTGATTATATTTATGTCAGTATATTGTGATTCAGTTCAAATTGCAACTGAAAATATGTATAAGATTTTAGAATTCAGGTGTTCAGAAAACCCTATGGTTCCTATTTTGTGTTATTGTATTTCAGTGTCAAAATAGTCTAAATGTATCTTCTGGTAATGTGCAGATCATAAAAAACTATTTTTACATATTAGCTTAATATATTTTAGTGCACCAATGCCTAATTTGAAGAAGAATGCTAAATAGAATAAACATTTATTCTAGCTCATACAGTAAAAATATATAAATTGTCAAAGATGCAAAGGCCCCAGGTCAAGTATTTTTCATTATTTTAATAATTATGAAAAAGTTTAAAATCTCTTAATTGATCAATATAGTCCCTGTATATAAGATAAAATTTGGTAATTGTAATTTTCAGTAATTTGTTTCCTGTGAGATTATTTTTACCTTGGAAAAGTAAAATAGAGTAGCTTAATCTTATTCAATAACTTTGATCAATGAAATTCAAATTGACCTGGGATCCAGAGAATAAATATTCCAGTGTTTTTTAGTGTTATTGTGCCCCTTGTAAGTTCTCAGTCCCCAAATTTATTCTTTGTAAAATAGGAGGCTTAGATTGTCTCAAGACTCTTTCCAGCACTAATGCTCTATAAATCACTGCAATAAGATTTTGGTTCTGTGTTTCTGAATCTGTTTTTTAGCTTGCTCTTTCACTTTATTCATATATAGATGCAACATAGCATTTTATCAAATAAACAGCTAGATATCTAGGAAAATTTTTGTTATTTTTTAATTGATCACAGATCTTTTGGATTGCTGCATATATACACCTGTTTATAAGCTTATCAAAAACAGGCCATGTTTGGAAAAACAAACTTAAGGTAATAAAGAATCCCATTAGAGAACAGCCAATTGCTTTGCACACTGTTGGTTCATTCTGCTTATAAAAGCTCCTTGATGAAGATATTCTATAGTGTGCAGTACTTTTGTCATGAGATAAAATTTTTTGTGGAAAGTCTCATTGAGGATGTCAATAACAGTAGACATATGAAAATATTTCACTACTTTTACCCACAACAAATTGCTATGAAAAAAAAGATGTACATTACTCTCCTTTTGTTAGAATGGCCATTTCTGAATGTCTTTTTCCCAATTTGCAATGATCCTTTTAAAATTTTGGTAGCTTTTTTTTTTCCGTATGCTTCACAAGCAGCTATGCCGGTTGCCATGTGAGGGATTTCCAGGTGCAGAGGTTCATAAAGCAGCTGACATACTTGTCTCAAACTCTGTCAAGTTAAAGGAAAAAATTGGTGAGTCGTGACCATATAAGTATTTGCTGAAACTGTGGAAGGGCACAGTTATCCAGAGAGAGAGAGAGAGAGACAGAAAGAGAGACAGAGAGAGAGAGAGAGAGAGAGAGAGAGAGAGAGAGAGAGAGAGAGAATAGTTAGAACACCAATCAAGGAATATTCTCCATGGAAATGGAAATGGAAATGGAAGAGTGCAATGTCTTGGGAGGTGAGTAAGATGAGAGCTTTGCTAATGAAGATCCAGAGTGTCAAATCCTGTGAATATCTTTCAGAACAAAAGCTGAATCACTCATACTAGGATTAGGCAATATACATGAATGATGATCTTGGTGAAGGTAGGTTTAATAGACTCAGGAGGGAGTAAACTAAGAGTACTCTGAATTGAAGATTGAACAGGAACATGAGCAAGTCAGTTAGCAAGTCTAAAATACTCTCAAATAATAAGCTGCTAAGAATTTATTTATTTATTTATTTATTTATTTATTGCATGGGCAGGCACCAGGAATTGAACCCAGGTCTCCAGCATGGCAGGCGAGAACTCTGCCTGCTGAGCCACCATGGCCTGCCCTTTTCTTTTTTTCTTTTTGCATGTCATTCTTATTTTCAAGTGGAAAACCATAATAATAACTTGTGGATGTGGATACAGAGTTTAGACATAGGTTGGGGGAAGGAAAATTGAAATATTCTGCTTAGCAAGGCAACTAAAGTGTGGCAAGGGGCTTAGAAGAAGGAAAGGAGAGGCCCCAGCAACATGACAAAGGACTAGAGCCTGAAGAGAATGAATTGGCAGTAGAAGTTACATTCCTTGAGAAATGTGTGATACATTTCTAGAAAGGATGATATCTGAAATTGGATTTACAATCCCTATTTACAATATTACAAACGCAATATTTACATTCAGCTACTCCCTAATCTTTAGCAACCATTAGAAAATTCTTCCACACACATGCAAAATTTGGTATTAGGGAAACTGGGGAAATGGAAGAATAGTGAAATCTAGCAAAAGAAAACACTATATGAATAGGTTGAAGCACGGAAGCAAGAGGCTGTCTAGGTTGACTCAACAATAAATATAATAGAAACCATTTTTCCTGCGTACAATAGAAGAAGTTTATCTTTGGAGTGGAGGACAGATATTGGGATGCAGTATAAAATTTGAAAAAAGATTAATGTTGGTCAATTAGCTTCACTGAGAAAAGAGTCTGATAGGCTATTGGAACCCCAATCCATTCTTACCTACATACCTTTTGTATAACCCTAATGTCTTCTAAAGTTGAAAAATACTGGAAAAGTCAAACTTAATCAACCCTAAAGTAAACCACAAAAGAAATATGAATACACTTACAAAGCCAATAACTATGAAAAAGTAGAAAAGTGAAAAGGATTAAGCAGTGTCAGCTTTCAAGAGAAACAGAAAAGCTTTGGGAGGGTTCGAAAAAAGTAAATGGCTGAGAGGATGTTATTTCCAGAGCAAGAACAAAGTGTTCTAAGCTGGGGAGGTCATGAGTGAAGTTTAATTATGAGCCTATTATAGCAATCATTAATCTATGATTCTTAAATTGCCTGGATTCTAAGAAAAAACTAATATATAACAGTAAGCAGAAACGTTCTAGCATAGATATTTTAGGGAGGTTGAGGTAGGAGAGACATTGAGAGACATCACAACATTCTTGCAAGTTTCAGTATGGAACCATTGATTCACTCAACTGATTTTAATTTATTCCTACCATGTGCCAGGTATTAGGGAAGCAGCTGCGAATAAGGACTAAAATATTTTGCCTATATGGAGTTTATTTATATTCCAAAGGAGAAGACAGCCAAAAGAAAATAATCTATTTTTCCATGTTCTAGTTTCTGTAACTTTATAACCATTACTACAAAACCAAATGGCTTTAAAGAATAGCAAACTGTATTTTGTGCATGAATCTGCCAATTGGACAGGGCTGAAGTGGCATAAAGGTTTAGTGCTAAAATCATCTGAAGGCTTACTCATTAACATGTCTCATGCGTGAAGCAGACTGTCAACTGAAACTGTTCAGACTGTGGGCTGGAATAACTACACGCAATCTTTTGATGTGGCCTGCCTGGACTTCCTCACAACATACTGAGCAGTCGGAAGTAAAAAGTCAGGTAGTCTATGCAGTCTATTTTGACCTAGCCTTCAAAGTCACATTTATAGCAGCTTCTATTTATTGAAAAAGTTGCAATGATGCATCCAGAATCAGGAGTAGGGGAAATAAACTCCTCTTCATGTTAAGGAGAGGCAAAGTTTTAAAAGAACTCATAGGATCTGAAATATTGCTTTGGTTGGTTTGGGGAAATACACTCTGCTCTGTTGTTGTTTCAACTTCTATTTTAATAAACAAATCTTGAATATATAATTCCTAAAAGTTATGTACTTATTTTAAATATTTCATATTAAATTTCTCTGTGTCTTTTTAGGGCTTTCTTCTTACTATTATTTCTGTTATTGGCTAGCGGACGTTAAATCCATCATCTGTTCATTTTTTCTTTGATGTAAATGCTAATAATTTGAGTACTATTCAAAAGTTGATATTGCAAATAGTTGTAGAAACAGTTGCTACACAGGTAATGTGTGCATGGGAACACAGGCTCCTGTACAACAAAAATGACCAGTTTATTGCTTACACAGCACGAAGTTTCCAAAAGAAGAGGGAAAGAGATCCCATTGTGATGGGTCCCCCTGCAAGGCCCAATGCCTGGCTATGGGTTGGTAGCTCTTGCACACTCTCTTTGCCTCAAAGATGAAGGACACTTGTGCTGCCCAAGAGATTGGTTATATATCCTAGGCGAAGTGCCCTCCCCCTCCCCCAACACAAGCAAAATAATTCATCAGGAAATCCTTGCATACCTGTAAGCAGCTGGGGCCGATTAAGATTTCACACCTCCCCCAGGCTGTCTGTGGCCTCTTGCAAAATAGGAAGGTATCACGCACCCACACACAAACAGGCAAGACAGGGAAAGGTGGGGGGTACGTGAGGGCTGGGCGATGGCTGCTAAGTGTGTCTACGACTTCCCCAGCAAAAGGCTAGTGAAAGGAATTATATTAAACTTTTTGATTCAGAATATTTGAACCCTAAATGCTCATCAGAAGTAAGTAGTACTTTATCAAGTGGTTTTTAGAATGAATTTATAATCTGCCCCAACCTGTTTAGGACATTTAAAAACTTCCATACTCTCTCCACTATCCCCAGCTCACCATAAGGAGAAATATCTAATTTTACTTTATTTTATGATAATTTACCTTAAACCGCATGTTGATGTCATACCATGTAAATAAAGCCATGTCATTAGTAAACATTCTATGCCACATAATATTATTCTAACATAGTCAACACGGTATGTGCTTTGGCAGAAATTGTTTCTCCTTTAAAACTGTTATAGATAGCTGTAGGTGAAGAAAAAAAAGATATGTGCAGATGAAAATATTATATTAGAAAAATACAAAGACATGTCAATTTTGTTCAGATTGAAGATTTAAGGTATATTAAACTGGAAAGGATCATGGCTGAAATGATTACACTTGTTAAAATGACATTATCAAGCTTCCACTTTGCCTTTTTAAAAGGTTTGTAGGTAAAAGAATAACTATTCTTTAAAAATGTCAGATAAAATGTTACTTTTCCAGAAGTCAATGTTAATCTAAACATTAGAAGTGCAAATTATCTTAGAGAAACAAATTTAATACCATTTAATTTCTAATTTAATCAGAAATTATCATGTTTCTGGAATATTAGATTTGTTCAAAGAACGTCTGAAGTAGATTAAGAACCACATGCATTACTCTTGCAAACATTAACTATCAGCTAGGGGCTGAAGGAGAAAGAACAATGAAGGGCTTTGGAGTTTAAATAAAGGGAAAAGAAAATCATCTTGCATAAATTCTGAAATAACAGGCAGAGTAAAATGAACACTGTATTTTAGAGAATACAACCTGGTTCACTGGATTAAGAAGACTAGGAGACCAGGACACAATCTTCATTACCAACTACCTACATTACTCCCTGCACTTCAATTTGCTTATTGGAATAGTAATGTTTGCCCTGGACTACCTGGAAACGCTGCTATGAATTGATATTAGTTGTTTGCAATTCTTTTACATTAATATTTAGGTTGTTTCCAATTCTTTTACATTAATATTTAGGTTGGTTCCAATTCTTTTAAAATTCTTCATACAAAATTCTTTTTATAAATGTGCTAATGTATTAATATGATAAATTCTTAAAAGTAGAATTGCTAAATCAAAGGGTAAATGCATCGTTAATTATGAACGACATTCAACATATAGTTTATATTCTGTAGTGTTGTCAGGTTAACGATTCACGCTCTCTCAATTGAATCATTCGAGAGGACACCATATTTCCACCTTCCTAAGACTTAAACACAGAGATAAGGAATATTATTTGTTTATCCCTGAGTCCCTGGTCCCTAGAAGAGGCTTAGCACGTGCATACTTCTACTCGCTAAGGAGATGCAGCAAGTAAGGGAGAATTAGAGAACCAAGAGATTAAAAGTGGTAATCAATCCATATGCAACATACATTGGGTACCGTCTCAATAAACATGCCTTATGTGATATGTTCTTTTCCCTTGCCATACTCTTCTTCAAAGCTCATAGAAGCCATTGTGAAAATGACACATATTTAAAATGTACTTCAACTCATAGTAGTTTATTCTCATTTCTTAGGCAATGTGGGATATTAGGAAATATTAATCTGGGAAATCCTCTGCCATTTACTTCAAAAAATAGTATTCTTGAATTTTCTGAACAATTTCTCCTGCAGTTGCAGGAATTATACTTTACAAGACTGTGCTAATACTTCCTTGGCTCAGAATATTCATCCAGATCTAACCTCTATCATTCTTGCTCTGCTGTAAGCATGGTTTCCAGTTGTTCATACAGCCTAAAATACTAATCTTGCAGCTTGTGTTTCATTTTATAGTTTGAACTTCATCATCCCACCCCACTGTTCTGCCATATGATTGACTAGGCAACACATCGCACAGCTGTTAGATAAAGGTCCAATAAGGAAGGATGTGAAGCATAAACCCTCCAAGTTTATTCCAAGTATCTCCAGCTTTGCTCTGTTAGGTAGAATATCTGACAATAACTGCTGCCTACCCCACAGCTACTTCCCTGCCTTTTTTGCTAAAAATAGAAGTAAAAAAGTTTCAAACTGGCCTAGCCAAGTTGTTTCGACCTGACCTACAAAATGTCAACCTATTTGTAAATTGACCTAAAATTCCCAATTTGAAAACCACAGTTAATAGGTTCTATTTGGTAATTACTGGTAATTTCAGTGGTTGAACATGGATGGCAGTAACCTCACTACCAAATGCCTATAAGAAAAGCAAGTCTCAGGCAAATTTTAGCACATATATAACAATTCAAATTTCATGCCACCTGCTCTGCAAATTAGATGGTATCCCAGTTCTCCGACCATTCAGGTATTCCATAAGCAGTTTGCATGGAAGGTTTATTGAAGAGTGGTAGGGTGATAGCCTTGCAGTGGGCCCATCAAATATTTTTAGGAAAGGGTGCAATCCTCTGTTAGGAATGGACACTGAAACTATTGATAGTCTCAGCCCTAGGTGCTATTTCAAAGGGTCAGGCTATTACTTTTCCTAGATTCATATACCATATTCAAGGGTGAAACCATGTTTAGCATATTTTCATCCAATTTACAGTGCCTTGAATGTATCTCATTTTAAAAATGTGCAAGTATAACTAACATTGTGCTAAATGTCTAACTATGCTGCTATCAGAAGTAAAGAAATTTTAAACATTTAATCAGCCTTTCTGATTAGAAGCTTCTAAGTGCTAGCCTAAACGTTCCTGAATGGTATTTCCAATTTGAGTATTTTGATTACCTGTACTCTCTCTCTTTTCTCATGCACATGCATACATATAAACATGCACACACATTATTGTCTCTGTTGAAACATTTTACATTAATATACAGATTTTTGTAATACTGATAATCTTCCAATATTGTACCAATTTTATGGGTAGGCCACTTACCCATCCACTGAGGATGGACCATGATTGTCAACTTCCTATAACGGCAATTATTTCGCCTTAGCCAGAGCTCACTTGAAGTTTAGTACATGGCAGTTCTTGCTAAATGAGATGTATGAAAAATCTGCTAGGAAATGGGAGGAGGTGGTATTGAAAACATTTTCCTTTATGATAAAATAGAGGCTCTTTTCTCCCTTTACTTATTTCCTGTTCGTTTGCTATTTTGTGATGGCATAATACCTGGCACTGTGGCAGCCATTCTGCAATTGGGAGGCAAGTCTAAGTTCAAAAGCTGTCAGTGAGAATGGAGGCATGAAAGGGTAGAAAGAGCTTTAAGTTCCTTTGGACATTGGTAAGAACAAACACAACCCTGGCTTTTAGTAAAAAAATAAAATTCCAGCCATTGTAAATCAGATGAGTTTGTCAAACTCCCATATTTACCACAGCTGTTTACCAGAAGTAACTTGTTTAGTAGAAAGACAAACTTGGATTTTCCTGAACAAGAATGCTGGAATTAAAGAAGAAATGTGTAAGTAAAACAAATTGTTCCTCTTTTTTGTTCTTCTATAGCAAAACAAGAAGAAGAAGAAGGAACAATGTATAACTCCCTTCCTCTAGAGACAAAGAAAAGGAGTTTTGGAAAAAAAGGGAGGACAAAAGTACCAGCAAGATTAGGGACCCAGAAAACTTATGTTTTTCACAATTTCCTATTTAAAGGACCCTAGAAAAAAAATAGAGGACAAGATTATTGTAGCTAGAACTGACTTTTTAAAAGCAAAATCGATGCCAAGATTTCATATTGTTTACTTACTTCTGCTGGTTTTTGCCACATTGAGTTATTTCAGATTTCTTGCTACTGATAGAGTGGTGTGTCTACCCCAAACTTGCATTTGCCTGAAAAGCAAGATCCATGATTTCTAAAAGTAAACTGACCCTGTTCTTTCCTTTTAGCTTCCTTTTGCAATATTTATTTAATACTAACTCAATTTTGACTAGCAGATGACTGTTATAGGTGGATATATGGATGAGGTTTTTTTAAAAAAGAGCAAAGTACAAACAAAATTGAAAAGAATTCTCTGTACAAAGTTTATAAAGTCTTGAAGGACATTTTCTAAGTAGTTTCTTATAGTATCTACTGCTGCAATAACCTCTAATCAGTGAAAACTCAACCATGAAAGACAGAGAAGACGATAATGCAAGGAGTCTTTATTGGTGGCAACTTCTATAGGCTCAGGGATGTGTCATCTTTACTTGACACCTAAAACACATATATAAAAGCACTTAATGTGTTTGGATTACTCTTGATGATGGATTGTCATTCAAATCTATCTTCTGTGCAATTTCTTCTCCAACTTCATCTTCTTAAAAGGCAGATGCTTCAGGTATTTTGGGACTTTTACATTTAATGAGTTGCTATTTTTCTGTTGCAACTTGCATTTCCAGAATGATGGTGTAAGTGTTCAGAATAGCTAATGTGATGGAAATTTCTGAAATTATAATTATGTGCTTTGATTTTGTTTATAAAGAATGAACTTGGTAGCATCAGTTTCTTAATATAGATAAAATGTCGCAGGACTGTAGCATGTTCTTGTTCTGGAATATAGTAGGAGTTAGAGTGAGTTGCTCATATGCAGTTAATACTTCAACTCCCCATCTTGTCACTTTACATCCAGTTGTTTTGAACTTCTTTTATTTTCTTGATTCCTGTGCATTCTTTACACTCTCAGTCTTTGCATATATAGCTTTGTCTTCCAACGACCCAACCCAACCCATGTAACAGACCAAGATTTTAATCATCCTTTGGGACCCGACTTAGCTATTATTACTACTAACTCCAGAAATCTTTTCTCAGCATCTGATTTAAGTGCCCTTCCTTTGGATGCCACAATGCCATTTATTTTCCTGACATATCACAGTCTATTTAATTTAGGTGCCTACTTCTGTGAGGTCAGTGTTTAAAATTATCACCATTATCACTGTATTCCTACCCAACTGTATAAAATATTTATTCCTTTAATTATTTTAAAAGGTTTCAGGAAACGATTTTTATCATTGAGTATTAAGAAACAAAGACTTCCAACAAGCTTTACTACTGAATGTTCTCTCCTCATAATTCTGAACAATCTGGTTAGTTTTCTTACAGTTGCCATTATTACCACCAATTTAGTGCTTAAAACAACACATATTTGTTATCTTAAAGTTGTATAGGTCAGAAATCCAACACAGGTTTCAATGGGCTAAAATCAAAGTGTTGCCAGAGCTGCATTTCTTTATGGAGCACAGGGGAGAATCTGTTTCCTTTCCTTTGCCAGAGGCCACCTTACTCTATCTTCAAAGCGAAGCTTGCATCTCTCTATGGCTTTCTTTTTCAACACATCTCTGTCTCTCCTTCCTGCTTCTCTCCTCCACTTTTAAAGATTCTTGTGATTATACTGGGACCACCCAAGTAACCCAGAGTCATTTCCATAACTTAAAGTCAGATGATCAGCAGTCATCTCCATCTGCAACTCTACCCCTTTTCCCCTTTTGCCATTGTAACCTAACAAGTTCACAAGTTCCTCATGGGCAGGTTTGGAGCCTTTATTCTGCCTGCCACACTGGTTAATTTCACTTCTTTTGTTTTGTATATGCCTTTCCCAAAAGGACTTCTGTGACTTCTTTCCATGTAAATAATAACTGATATTTTCTTAATTGCAAGGCAAGTCTATATAAATCATCACAATGAGATTTCAAATGTTAATTATGGGTCCATCAAATAACTTAGAATCATTTGATCTTTTTTTTTTCCCCCATGGGTAGTCACCAGGAATCAAATCTGTGTCTCCAGCATGGCAGGCAAGAACTCTATCTGCTGAGCCACCATGGCCTGCTCATTTGATCGTAAATAAAAAATAATTCATTATCTCTATTCGAAATTAGAGTTTGTATAAACACAAAAGAAATTACATCTAAGGACACATGTTAATTGAAGTTCATAGTTGCACTGGACAGAAATCCAATGTATCCTTCAATCCACTGAGGGGATGTTTTATGAAATAGAAAGTGGTGAACAATGCTGTAGTTTAACTTTTAGGGATGAAACTAAGCCTCAGGGACAACTGAAATGAGAAACTTGAACAAGGACAAGACTTTATATCTCTCATCTCTGCTTTTCTCTTTAAATTCACTTGATTCTTTTCACTCACTCAGATGTTCTCCTCATAATGAAAAATGTAACCTCTGAGGGTAAGTGAATTTTACATTTCATAACCTCAGTCACTGAAAAAAAGGTTTACCATTTACTCATAGGTCAAGGCTGATATTCCTAGAACAGCAAGACAGTTTAGTTAGGCTCTTCTGGACCAGTCAACTGAAGACAGGATTGAGTATCACATTGTACTAAAAATATGGGAACTTTGTTCAAGGAAGAGGAGTATTTCCTAGAAAACACTAACTGGGAAAACAATCCCACCAGTAACCAAAGCAAAAGTATAAATGGTTGTGACTATTTGGTGCTCAAAACATATTATTTACCTGAATAAATAAATAAATGGTTAATATGTTTTCACTTAAAAAAAATAAATTCTAGGTTAGATCCTAATGTCATCAATAATTTATCACCTACACTTTATCATAAGTCAAATTACAGTGAGAATTAAATGTTCAGCTTCATAGACAAAAGCTACATAATGATCCTTATTCACCAAAGAAATATTTGGTTAGACTCAATGGGTTTTAAATAACCATGAAAATTAGGAATGTTAGAAAAATTTTTTCTAGCCATCGTGGAAAGCAAAATTAATTTCTTTCTCCTCTTTCCAACTCATTTAAGTAAAACTCTTGAAATAAGATACCTCATTCTTTCATTATTCTTGTTACTCAAATACCCATGGCTGTGGACTCACTTTGCCTGGCTCCAGAGCATGTGAAAATTACCTTACATACTGGTGCTGTGTCTGTTACTGATAATGTAATTCAGCTGTCTGTGATTATGTGCTCTACACAAAAGGGAAGTCACTGCATAATTTCTGGTTTACTACTATCTTTCAGAAAAGAGATTTGTGGGAAAAGGCCAGTGGCAGATATAAAAAATAATGTGACTTTTATTTTTTACATAGTGATTTTATCATGGGAGTCACTTTCAGGGCATCTCAAGCTTCACATCTCCTCTGTGAAATTGACACTATAATTCACACTTTAAAGATGAGAAAACTGTGACTCACAAATTTCAAGTAATTTTTCCAAGGTCATGGAATCATTAATTATGGGTCTCGGTTTTATCCTTGATACTGTTGCTCTTTAGCCTGCTCTTGAGACCTTTAGAAAAGTACTTTTTTTTTTTTTTTACTTTTTATATTGCTTGCTTGTAAATGTCTTTATAAACTCAACTTTACAAATGGCAAGAAATATGACTATATGTCATAATTCCTCAATTTTCAAAATTATGCAAGTAAACCAGATGCAGAAAAAAGTGCATCTAATGAGAAGTTATTTTAATTGTCCCTATGTGAGGAGAATAACCATAAAATAGGAAATGACAAATAGACCAAGACTTTGATTATAAGCTCAACCTGCCTGTTAATATTTCTTACCACTTTAAAGTACTTTTAAAATTAATCTTGAAAAGTGTAATAACATTAGAATTGAATTTTTAGTATTGGATTGCATGAAAGATGAAATATGCTACAGATATTATGTTAACGGTTCTTAATGGTTATTAAATTAAACTTGGAAATTACTCTTCACTCCAAATATCAGAAAAATTCCTGACATGAGTAGGAATAAGGAGTAGTTAATATTCTTGCCACATTAAAAAATACGTGCTTTTTAGGTGGTTTCCAAGCAGCACTGAAAATCAGTATTGCTTGACATTGCTCGAATAGAAAACTGAATTAGATAGCTTATAGATTTGGCCTCATATGTGGGAGATAACAGTTACAGCTGGTGAAAATAACTCAGTTTTAAAAAATAATTTTCAATCACTGAAAATGACATAATTCCTCAGAGAATACTGAAGAAAGTCATTCAAGCAGACCACCTATGGAGTTAACGCTCAAGATGTATTTGTCAACTCCATTTAGCTCACTTTGTATAAATGTGACGGAGAATTTTAAATGGAATGACACAGAGGCATGCCAAAATCAAGTTACCAATGAGACTAATAATACAGCGTCTTAAATTGTGATCAACCATAAAATGCCTTCAAGGAGGTGATCAAACAGCTCACTCAGCAGGAAGGCATCATGGGGTGAAAGCAGATTTGGGACTCAAACAGCATTATAATCACACATCTGAAAATCTAAAGAGCTGCTTTCCATGCCATTAAATAACCCAGAATATTCAAACAATGGATTGTTTTTTGAGGATGTGCACTCTCTCTAAGTTACCAAAATCACTCATTTTACAGCTAGGACCTACAGATAAGATGTTACTATTTCATTATAGTTTATAAAGGAGGCCAAAAGGGATGTGTGCACTTGTAAAATTTTTTTTTTTAGTATGACTGGGTTTGAGTGAAACTTTATAAATCATAAAATTTGAATTTTATATAATTTTCACTAACTGTAAGGCAGTATCCTTTTGATTTGCTTCCAACCATTCAAAAATCCTGTGCATTTTTGATACAATAAACTCTTGGCATACAAAAATCTGTGAGTTTGTTTTCCCAAATAAAAATGAATATAAGTGCCCATAGGAGACTTATGGGGCAGGGTGGAGGGTGGGGGTGAGGAGAGACTCAGCCCCTCCCGCGCAGTGGGCCCTTTCCCTTGCCCGGCAACCGTGGACGACAACCTGGGCTGTGGGCTCACGGCCTTGCTAACTGTGGCTCGTGGACATGGCCCGGGATCCATGGATGCCTTTATCACTTCACCAACCAGACCCATGGCCAGGACCTTCTCTTCAAGAGCCACTCACTACACATGCCTGTTATTTAGTTATTTGTTAGAACCTAACGCTGGCAAAGAGAAGGTGGTAATAAAGCTCAAGAAACTGGAGTCCAATGTGAACACTGGTGGTAAATGGTTCAGACTAGGCAAAGTGGGCCATGCTGTGCAGGCGACTCAGCAGAGCATTCAGACCACGGACCCGGTACCCTGCTGTGCCTAACCTTAGCCAACCTGAACCGTGTGATTTATTTCATCTGTGACACCATCCTCTGGGAGAAGGATATAGGGCTCGCCTCTGGCATCAGCAAAGCGAAATGGCAAATGTGGGCTGCCGGACACCGCTACTATACCCTCCTGCTGAACCTGGTCAGGGATCTGTATGAAATCTCCCTGCAAATGGAAAAAGTTGCACACGACCCGGCAAAGAGGGAGAAATCACCATCCCAGAATCCTCATGGGTACAATGTGGTTGATGAGGAAACAGAATGGCTTCAGTCCTTTCTCCTTCTCATTCCGATCCCTGAGGAAGCACCCTACCTTGCTCCCGGGACACGGTGAAGAATCTCTCTGATAGCCTGAACCTCTCCCTTTGGCTGGAGATCTGTAAGTCCAATCTCCACGTCATTGGACTTGGAGGTCTTATTCCTCTATAGTGGGCATCAGCACTGTGATATATCCTCAGATGAGGCTAAGGACCCACTAAGGTGTTTCTAGGCTGAGGACTAACACCTGCTGTAAAAGGTTCCCTCTTAGTGAAATGGACATTTGCATCACTCATAGAGTAATGTCACACAGTGAATAAGGACTTGTTCACATCAGCATTTAGTGACCTGTAACAGGAGCGCAAGTGGGGGCAGGAAGGGAGGAGAAAGGGAGCATGAAGATTTATGCATATTTTTTTGAGAACTGGAGGGATTTCTGGATTTTTGAGTATTTCCCCTTCATTTAACATTTATTGAGTATCTCTTATGAACACAGTAGTAGCTTAGTATTTGTTGAATAAATAAAAATTGAAAGAGACCCAATCAGACTAATAACTAAACACTAATATACAGTAACCTTGGCGTTGTGTGGTTTCACCTGACCACAGTAAGTCTGATACACAGCACTCTCAATCTATTAGGGAGCCCCATTTGTCTCTGATCAGTTATTCCCCCTCCACAGATGTCAGTGGCAGGATGGAGGGGCGCTGGGCTTGCAGCCTCTTAACTTGCACTCCCGTCTTGACTCTGTACAGAAGCAGAATCATAAAAGCACCCGGCAGCATCATGATTTAAAGTCTGTCTATAGGAAGAGGTTGTGAAGAAGTACAGTGACTATGCAAAATCAGAAGCAGAGGCTGAAGAAGTTGAAGTGATTTACATTCAAGGCCTGAACCTCCATCCTCTGACTCTCAATCCAGTGTTCCTTCCATGATATCTCACTGCCCTCGTGTTTGAGTGGAAGTGTGAGACTCCAGATTCCTGTGCTTTTCACCTTTTATCCTCCACTGGTCAGTAATTTGCATTTGGTTTTATGAAAATTAAAACCATATCTAGGGGGAAAAAAAAACATATCTAGGGCGGGCCATGGTAGCTTAGCAGGCAGAGTTCTTGCCTGCCATGCTGGAGACCTGGGTTCGATTCCTGGTGCCTGCCCATGCCAAAAAAACAAAACAAAACAAAAAATCACTTCTAGACTTACCAACTAGATTGTTACATTTAAAATGCTAAAATAGTTTAGGAAATGCTGTGTTAATTTGCATCAAAATTTACACAGTTACAAAAATTCATGAATATGAGTATGGGAGAGTCACAGTTTTCTATGATAAATCAGATTTTCATATTTATAGGGTGGTTGGGGGAGATAGAGAAGAGTAGTAAGGGGCCAGTGAAGAGGACACCAGAATGACTAAGTGAATGCCATCTACTCATGTTTCTATTTCCTGACTTGGGCGTTAGGTTCTTACTTGTGTTCCGTTGACATAGGATGCCTTCATGTAGGAGGCTGATGTCAGTCCTCCAGTAATGCTTTTTCACTTATCTGAATGGAAATGAGAAAAGAAATGTGCACTAAATAAATTAAATTTCCCATAAATGTGATTGAGATGCTTAAAAGCTAGACTCAGGTCCTTGTTCCTCTGTTTTTAAAGCTTTCCATCAAGACATGGGATTTATTTATGAAAGAACTTTTTGGGACTTCTAAGAGAAATGAAAGATGCTAGATCAGGGAAAGTGAAAAGTTTAAATAACTATTTTTTACCTTGTCTAGATTTTCTATTGTATTACAGGTTAGTTATGTCTAATAAATTTCTAAACAAAATTGAAAAAAAATGAATATAGACTGCAAATCCCTACAAACCCTTCATATCTGACAGGAGCTAGGTAACTAGAGACATACGTGCTTCAACATTTCTCTTAGGAGACCAGGAAGCTACACTGAACTCAATTCTACTGAATCTAAAATGATCAATCATTTAGCCCTAAACTTACATAAACAGGAACAAGGCAAGTCCAAATTCTTTTTACTCAAACAGGCAATGTTTAAATAGGATCCACGTTCCTCTGCATAACATTCTTGCATCAATACTCCTTGGGCTTCCTCTGAACTGCCTGTGTTCTTGCAACCCCGGTCTATCATATCACTCTTTTTTGAACCTACCATCTCTGTGCATTATCTAATATCTTGTTTTATAAATAATTCAGTCAAACATCCTTTCGATACCACCTCTCCAGCAGCCACTTATCCTCTGATGCATGCGTAGATATGAAGCTATGTAGATATGATTCCACCACTCTCAACAAGCTCACCCCTTGAGAATCAGACTCACAAAAGTCTGATCAGCAACTTAGGTGCTGTTAGGAGAGGACATAGCAGATTTGGGAGGCCCACAGATGGGAATAGTCAACTCTGCCTAGTCTGGGAATGCTTCTCAAGGGAATAATGCTGGATTTAAATCTTGGAAGGAAAATAGGGATTTTGCAGGTGATTGAGAAGAAAGATTAGCATGTATAAAACCCCAAGGCTCTGAATTAGTAAGCATCTTTATGTGCAAGAATTTCATAATGGCTGAAGCCCTAAGTATTGAGAGAGCAGGGAGACACATAGAGAAGGTTAAAGGAATAGGCAGAGTCTAGTTACTGAGAATTAGAATACCGAACTAAGGAATTAGTTATAATGATCAGTGGAATTTATTGATCATTTGATACATGACAAGAACATTGCTAAGAATTGGACATGCATTAGCTCATCTAATTGTCACCACTTCACAAAAGCTAAGACCTAGGATGTTAAGGGTCTTTTCCCAAGATCCATAGCTGAGTCAGTCCTTAAGCAGTCCCACAGCTCTAAGTTACAGCCCTGCTAATGTAGAGGCTTGGGAATGACTGAAGGACTTTGGAGCCTCAGTCAAAACCAGGCCTACCTATGTGCTCTAATTGGTGACACACAATTTATTAATTTTGCCACAGAACTAGCGGATGACAATGGCTTGCTCTGAGGTCTCCAGAAAAAGAAAACTATATATAAATGTGTGTGTATATAAATACATACACACATACATACGTACATATAAATACATATATGTGTACTTTAACAAAGACTTTCAGTGTAAAAGTAGTGAAATGAGGGGAATCTAAGGGATAGAAATAAATGTGTGATGTTAGTGACCCTTGGGAAACACAATGTTTATGGCCACATACTTTTGCTGACCGTAGCATCATATTTTTTTTTATATTTTTATTGACAAATCTTCACACACATAAAGTCCATGCATGGTGTACACAAAATGTCTACAATATCATCACATCCTTGTGTATTCATCGCCATGATCATTTTAGAACATTTGCATCACTCCAGAAAAATAAATAAATAGAAAAAAGAAAAAATTCATACATCCCATACCCCTTAACCCTCCCTCCCATTGACCACTGGTATTTCAATCTACCCAGTTTATTTTATCTATCTCCCCTATGATTTATTTATTTTTAATCCATATTTTTTTACTCATCTGTCCATACCCTGGATAAAAGGAGCATCAGACACAAGGTTTCACAATCATATAGTCACACTGTAAAAGCTAGTTATACAGTCTTCTTCAAGAATCAAGGCTACTGGAACACAGTTCAACAGTTTCATTACTTCCCTCTAGCCACTCCAACACCATAAACTAAAAAGGGATATCTATATAATGCATAAGAATAACCTCCAGGATAACCTCTTGACTCTTTGAAATTTCTCAGCCACTGAAACTTTGTCTCATTTCTCTCCTCCTCCTCTTGGTCAAGAAGACTATCTCAACCCCATGATGCCGGGTCCAAGCTCATTCCAGGATTTTTGTCCCATGTTGCCAGGGAGATTTATACCCCTGCAAACCATGTCTCACATAGTGGGGAGGGTAGTGAGTTCACCTGCCAAGTTGGCTTAGAGAGAGGCCACATCTAAGCAACAAAAGTGGTTCTCTGAGGGTGACTCAGGCATAATTATAAGAAGGCTTAGTCTATCATTTGCAGGAATAAGTTTCATAGGGGTGAACCCCAAGGTTAAGGCTCAGCCTATTAATTTGGTTGTGAGAATATCAGGAATTCTCTAAACTGCTTGTGAGAATATCAGGAATTCTCTAAACAGGGATGTTCTAATTTGCTAGCTGCTGGAATGCAATACACCAAAACGGAATGGCTTTTAACAAGAGGAATTTAATGAGTTGCTAGTTTACAGTTCTAAGGCCAAGAAAATGTCCCAATTAAAACAAGTCTATAAAAATGTCCAATCAAAGACATCCAGGGAAAGATACCTTGGTTCAAGAAGGCCAATGAAGTTCAGGGTTTCTCTCTCAAGTGAGAAGGCACATGGTGGACACAGTCAGGGCTTCTCTCTCGGCTGGAAGGGCACATGGTGAATATGGCATCATCTGCTAGCTTGCTCTCCTGGCTTCTGGTTTCATGAAGCTCCCTGGGAGGCGTTTTCCTTTTTCATCTCCAAAGGTTGCTGGCTCGTGGACTCTCTGCATCTCATGGCTACATTGTTCTGCTCTCTCTGAATCTCTAATTCTCCAAAATATTTCCTCTTTTATAGGACTCCAATAAACCAATCAAGACCTACCCAAATGGGTGGAGACATGTCGTCACCTAATCCAATTTAACAACCACTCTTGACTAAATCACATCACCCAGGCAGATGATCTCATTACAGTTTCAAACATACAGTATTGAATAGAGAGTATTTTACCTTTATGAAATGGGATTTATATTTAAACATGGCTTTTCTTAGGGGGCATACTTCCTTTCAAGCCAGCACAAGGGACATTGAACATTTCCTCGTTTTTTCCCAGTCCCCTAAGGGGAATTTCCAAATACGTTTTTATTCACTGCCTAAATTACTCTGGAATATATTGGGGCATCACACTAACTTGTACAAACCAACAGGCTCTCATGCCCTATTCAAGATTTCACATACTTATGGCGTTCAACTAAACTGACCATACAAGTTAAATTAGGAATGTGCTACCCAAATATAAATTTTGTACCAAATAAACATCTCTCCTTTTGGTCTTATACAGAAATTGAAGTTTTAAAATATGCACCATATTATCCTTTACCCTGTATTCTCATCTACTTCATCCTACCCAGATCAGCTTTGTTCAAGTGTCTAGTTGAAGTTTGATCCCTTTTTCAACTTTTTAAACAGCTCCTGAATGGGGTACTGCTGACTTTCACAGATTCAGAGCTCTAACTCTGAGTCTCAGGTGTCCCATAAATGCCTGAATTTTCTGCGAAAGTCCAGGTTATATACGAACAGCTCAGTATCTCAGAATTTAGAAATAACAGTTATAACTTCTGGATATATATGACTGCTGTAAGAGCTTATAATCTAGGACCCATTACAATAGGCTCCAACCTAATCACCCATGCTCTCAACTTCAATTCACTGAGTTTTTATACGTAGTCCATATGAGGGAGACATGATGATATTTGTCTTTTCATTTCTGACATGTCACTGAACATACAGTCCTTAAGGTTCATTCATTTAGTTGCATGCCTTCCAACTTCATTCTTTTTTGTGGCTGCTCAGTTGTCCCTGGTATGTATACACCACAGGCCCCTCCTTCACTCAGTCATTGAAGCTTTAGGCTATCTCCATCCATTGTGAATTGTGAACACTGCTACCATACACTAGTGTGCAAATGTCCTTTCCTGTCCCCACACTCAGTTCCTCCAGGTATATTCTGATCAACAGCGTTATAGGATCATATGGCAACCCCACCCCTAGCCTCCTGAGGAGCTCTCCAATGGCCTATACCTCTCAGTTTCCCTACCAACAGTGAATAGGTAAATCTCTTTCTCTACATTTTCTCTAGCACCTTTTTCACTGTTAATTTTTAAACAGTTTTATTCACACATCAGTCTAAGTAGACATGCCTTCACCACTATAATCTATAAGAAAACATTTCCTTTTCTTCCACAAAGAATCCATACCCCTCCCATGTCCCCTGCCTGTTAACATTTGGTTTCAGCATAATGTCTTTCTTACAGTCAGTGGAAGCTTATTGCAATATTTGACTGTAGACCCTAGCTTTCGTTGATTGTACTTTTTCCTGTATACCATCCATTTTCAACATCCTTCAGTGTTGACATTGATTTGTTCTCCCTCATGCAAAATTTTTTTCATATTTTTACATTTAATCACCATCATTGTCCACTTTAAGCATTCCTAAGTTATGCTGTGTCAGGCTTTATCCTCTATCTTTCTGGTTTCATAAATGACCCCAGCCCTTCTTCTTCAACCATACTCACATTTAGCTTCATTCAGTGTACTCATATTATTGTGCTACCATCAGGTAGTACTGTGCTACCTATTTCTGACTTTTTATTATTGGTCTTGTTGCACAATCTGTATTTCTTCAGCACCAAATGCCCAATCCCTCCCCTATTTCTATCTCCTGATAATCTGTGTTCCTAACTTCAATTCTCAAAGTTCACCCATTAATGTTAGTTCATTTTAGTGAGACCATATGATATTTGTTCTTTTGTTTCTGGCTAATTTCACTGAGCATAATGTCTTCAATGTTCATCCACATTGTTACATGCTTCATGACTTTATCCTATGTTACAGCTGCATAATATTCCATTGAATATATATACCACAGCTTATTTAGCCACTGGTCCATTGGACATTTGGGCTGTTTCCCTTTCTTGGCAATTATAAATAATGCTGCTGTAAACATCGGTGTACAAATGTGTGTTTGTGTCTGTGCCTTCAGTTCCTCTGAATATACACCTAGCAATGGTATTGCTGGATCATATGGCAATTGTATACTTCACTTCCTGAAGAACTGCCCAACAGCCTTCCAGAGCAGATGTACCATTTTACATTCCCACCAACAGTGAATGAGTGTACCTCTTTTTCCACATCCTCTCCAGCACTTGTCGCTTTCTATTTTTTTGATAATGGCCAGTCTTGTTGGTGTCAGATGATATCTCATTGTGGCTTTGATTTGCATTTCCCTAATAGCCTGTGAAGTTGAGCATCTTTTTATGTGCCTTTTAGCCATTTGTATTTCCTCTTCTGAGAAGTGTCTATTCATGTCTTTTGTCCATTTTTCAATTGGGTTGTTTGTCTTTTGTTTGTTGAGTTGAAGAATATCTTTATATATTCTGGATACTAAACCCTTATTTGATATGTGTTTCCAAATGTTGTCTCCCATTGTAAAGGCTGCCTTTCTACTTTCCTGACAAAGTCTGTGGCTGTAGCATCATTCTCATTCAGAAAGTGCTATAGAGGAATATGAGAAGTTGGAAAGTTACAGTCTTCAATTCATATTATGTATTTTGATAATTTAATTGCATCTTAATCTGCTACTCCATAAAATACCTTCTGTTTCTATGAACAATAAGGACATCAATTCCTTCCACAACCAGAAATGAGAGCCTGCAGAGTAGATGGCAAAGAACATACTAAAGCTTTAGAGAATGGAGGTTATAATTCTACCTTTGCATCTAATTTGCTGAGAAACTGCTTGTCTCCATTCTACCTTTAAAAAGGTGATTTAGTTCAATGAGCATTTTTGAAAATATATAGGTATTAAAACCTGAGTCCAATATAATTATATGGAAATTGATGGGAACCGTTTACAAGTAAAAACCACAATTATTATACCCTGAGGAGTACAAAGTGCTTGATTAATAGTTATATTCACATTAATATCCCGTTAAAATAATGAGAAAAAGCAATTTTATATTTAAATGCAAAAAATGCTAAAAGAATGTTTATATAAATGCAAAACATGGAACTAATAATAATAGGTAAAGACCAAATAGAATTTCACTCTATTAAATAAATGAATAAAAAGAAATGTATTTAGCATAACAATTTGCTTACTGCTTAGCTTTTCTTAGCAAGTTTATTCTATGACGTTTATTAAATCCTGTGTGTTACCTGAGAATGATCACATCAGAAGGAGAACATACAGAAGCCCATGCTCAGTGAATCACTTCTCTAAGCACTTATTGATTCCTGACTAGCACTCCCCTCATTGTATCATCTGTTTCACCTCAAATTTTAATCATCCTGAAAGCAAGCAAAGCATCTTTCATCTTTCCCACCAACACTTTGCCTCATCCCAGAAATATAAATAACCACAAAATATTGTCTTCTTAGATTAATGACTGAACAAATGATGATTTTTAATAAACACACCTAGAGTGACATTTCATAACACAGAAAAGCATTAAAGTGGAAATATCCTGATGTGCTCCTTTACACCAATGTGTGAGAAGTAATTACAGTTTTTCTAAAAAATTATACCAGAGACACAAAATGTTACACAAATGCATTCAACAGCATTTTTCAAAGTTTGTTCAAGTAATTTCTTAGTTATAAGCATTTCTTTATTAAAATTATTTTTATTGAGCAATCTTCACACCCAGGCAGTCCATCCAAGGTATACAATCAATGGCTCACAATATCATCACATAGTTGTGGTTTCATCTCCATGATCATATTTACAATATTTGCATCACTCCAGAAAAAGAAAAAAAAGAAAAATACTCATACATCCCATACCGCTTACCTCTCCTTCTCATTGATCCACAGTATTTCAATCTACCCAATTTATTTTACCCCATCCCCCTGTTATTCATTTATTTATCTATCTATTTATTTATTTATCCTTACTTTTTTTCTCAGTTGTCCATACCCTGGATAAAAGGAGCATCAGGCACAAGGTTTTCAATCACACGGTCACATTGTAAAAGCTACATAGTTATACAGTTGTCTTCAAGAATCAATGCTATTAGAACACATTTCAACAGTTTCAAATACTTCTCTCTAGCTACTCAAACATACTATAAACTAAAAAGGGATGTCCATATAAGGCATAAGAATAATCTCTCGACCCTGTTTGAAATCTCTCAGCCACTGACAATTATTTTCTCTCATTTCTCTCATCCCCCCTTTTCGTCAAGAAGCCTTTCTCAATTCCATGATGCCAGATCCTAGACCATCCTGGGAGTTCTGTCCCACATTGCCAGGGAGATTTACACCCCTGGGAGTCAAGTCCTACATAGGGGGGAGGGCAGTGGGTTCATCTGCCAAGTTGGCTTAGTGAGAGAGGCCACATCTGAGTAACAAAAGAGGTTCTCTGGGGGTGACTCTTAGGCATAATTATCAATAAGCTTAGGTTCTCCTTTGCAGGAATAAGTTTCACAGGTTAAAACTCCAAGGTCGAGGGCCCAGCCCATTTAATTGGTTGTCCCCACTGCTTGCATGAATATCAGGAATTCCCCAGATGGGGAAATTTAATATTTCCTCCTTTCTCCACAGTCCTCCAAGGGGACTTTGCAAATACTTTTTTATTTTCTTCCCAAATTACTCTGGGATATATCAAGGCACCACATTAACTGTACAAATGAACAGGATCTCATTCCCTGTTCAAGATTCCATGTAATTATGGTGTTCAAATACACTGACCATATGAATTAAATTAAATAATGTAATAAGCATTTCTTTTGATTTTCTTTCAAATATCCAAAATTCCAATAAGTCATTTATTTTTAGTGTCATAAGATGAATAGATATTGTAGAGTTAACTTATCCACTTAGTTTTTCATACTATAAACATAGCAATTAAATATTGTTAGTTGTAACCACCAATAGAACAACTATTGCAGGTATTAATTGATATGAAAATCACTGAATGAAATTTTACTGAGGATAGGATCATAGTCTAAAAGTATCACCTTAAAAATTACTTATGAATCACAAAAGTGAAATATACCTGTACAATGCAGAGATATATAGGAACCACCTTAACCAAATATTTTATTTTAGCACCACCAATAATGAAAGAAACTGGTATGATATGAACCTGATAAAATGCAATGTGGAATATGGAATACTGACTATGTATAGTTCATGCCAAAGTATTTCTAGATAATATTATGATATCAATGTTAAATTTCTTGAGCATACTAAGGGTATTGTGATTATATATGAGAATATTCTTTTCTGAGAAGATACTTTTGGATGCATTTAGAGGAAGTGTGATAATGCCTGCACCTTACTTTCAAATGATTCAGAAAAGAATATAGAAGACAAAGGGAAAGAAAACAAATGCTATAGAATAGTAACCCTTGTATAGTTTTGGTGAAGAATATGGAAATGTTTATTCTAACTTTTTTTTCAAATTTTTGTGGCTCTGAAATGTGTCAAAATAAAAAAATGGAGGAGGAAACATTAGTTAAATATATCATTAACCTCTCTGGTTCTTTAGTGTAACTTAGATCACCCTTTTTGTGACTACAATTGGTTGCAGTTTATAATCCATATTGTGTTTTCAATCAAGGAAATGTTTTACTCTGGGGCCCCAGTAAAACATGATAAATGACATGCAGAGCAGCAGAGAATCCTAGAATGATGCAGGAGGAAAGAACCACAGAGTCAATCACGTTCAAACCCTTCAATTCATGGGAAAGAAAATTTAGATTTTGTGAAGAGAGCTAAGTAACCAGGCATTTTAGTAGTAAAGCCTGCATGATTCAGCTCTCCTAATCAGAGTTAACGTGGATAGAGTTGTGAGATTGTATACATTTTAATAGGATGCACTGATGGGAGAAACAGAAAGAGGACCTTTTGCTCTGAAAAACCATACGATATTTACTTCATAAACTTCAGTATCCGAAAAAGGATTAAGTTAGCTTTTTTAAACCATGCTATATCACACCATAAATCTTTCTTCCCGCTATCACAGTTATAGTTAATTCTAGGTATTATTGGAGCAAGCTCCCATTGCTACAACCTGAGTGCACGACAGTGGACCAGTGAGATTTTTGGGGGGGATGTGCTTTGGTGGCCCAAAGTCCAGGGTCCAGCCTCCATAAACACACCAAGACACTATGATTTTGATGCACTAAGGACTTCATAACTTCCTGGGGCAGTAAGAAGCCAGTTGAAGTCAGCTTTACTAAACTGTACACCAGGCCTAATATATTTTTTACTTACCATACAAATACAAATAGCTTCTCTCCTTATTGCATACCTGTTTTAATTTGCTAATGCTGCCAGAATGCAATATACCAGAAATGGAATCACTTTTATAAAGGGAATTTATTTGGTTACAAATTTACTAATTTGGGAAGGACACTGTGACATCTGCTGGCCCTCGCTCCCAGTCACTAAGTCCAAATGGCTTTCCCTCGGGTGTGAATTCTCTGCATCTCCAAACATCTGGATCTGAGCTGCTCTGAGCACTATGCTGGGCTGCTGAGCTCTGCTTTCAAGTCTCCAACTAATTAAATTAAATGTCACTCTTTGTGGAAGGCATTTCCCTTAGCCCCAGATGTAAACAGCCATACGTGAATTTCACATGCTGATGATTTAAGTCCACAGTAACAGAACTGGGCACCATCACCTGGGTAAGTTGACATCTGAAACTAACTACTACAATACCCCAGAATGAAGAAATATTTTCAACATTTATTGACTTGTTTAACAAACATTGATGAGATACTTTGTATACATAGGGTATCAAAAATGAGTATGTCTCACATTTATACATTTAAGGAATTTTTAGGTTAGTGGAACAGAAAAATTAGTACACTACTACATTATATTGTGTAAAAGACTGACCTAGACTAGAAGTAATAAAAGGCTTCGTGGGGGGGAAAAATGGCTTCCTGGAAGAGGGACTCTCTTGAGATGTAAAAAAATGATGGTCAGTGATTTGATTATTCCCACAGACCCAGCCAGTTTTTTTCAAGGTTTATAACTCAAATGTCTGATTTTTGCTAGTGTCTGTAAAAAAATTAAATTAAATATCAATTACCTAATAATAGGTACTAACATGTTTGAAACAGTTTTGAGAACAGTCACAGATAAAAGTAAACTTTATCTTTTCCTCCCAGGAAATCATGATTTTATTGGTTTGGGGGAAGAAAACTACGTGTGAATCTCATTTTAAAGCTTTAGAGTGACTTAAATGCACTGGTTGCTATTTCACAATAGACACTTCGGTGATAGGAGAATGGAGATACCAAATTAAAGAGCTTTGAATTTTTGTTTGTTTTTTGTTTGTTTGTTTGGGATCCCTTGAAGTATTTCATGTCAAAAGTTGCTTGAAAATTAATTCATGTGGGTAAGAAAATACATAGAGTAATGAAAAGACATACCAGGAATTTGAATAATCTCAGTACTTCCTTCACTATAAGGATAATTTCATAATATTTCAACTCTTCTGATTTGATTTGTGCTGAACAATAATCTTAGTTTAAAATAAAAAGAACTGTTATCTAAGGGGAAAACTGAAAGGGATTGCTAAATTCATGCTTCTTAAGTGCAAGGAAAAGACTACTCCCATCTTATTTTGAGTAATTTGTTGATTAAACAAAAGGCTCATCAAATTTGTATGAGAGACTGTCAAAAAATAAACTGCCGTTTTGCAAAACTAGAACTTTCTAAATGAAAGCTAAAGAGAAACACAACATTTGGTTTATCTTTCACTTCTGATTTTGAAAAGATATAACTTGAAATATCATGTACATCAACCCTCTAGAACTTTTGTTTTGTGGTTTTTTCTTTCCTCTGTGGAAGGTACAAAACCATTCCTGCCAATTTCACCTAAATCAGTCAGCCAAGGTCTAGATACATGTGGCATAATCAGCAGGGATTTGCTGTTGGTATCTTTAGTTCTTCCAATACAGAGACTGTGCTTGAAAGCTATGGCTTAAACAGCTTTAATTCATTGTCTTTTTTGAAAGCCAATGTGAATTCCAGAAACTGATTATCATCCCTCACTGATTAAGAAATCTTAATTTGGACCAAACTCAGCCTCATCTCCCACCAACCACTGTCTCCATTTTTAGATTCATAAAGTTAAAAAAGTGCAATTGCTTTTGGCAGGAATTTGCATAATACATGTGGCTATTTTGTAAATTGATACTTATTTTTGTCCTAAACAACATTCAAATCCAACTAGAAATGGCTGTTGACTTATTAATGAACTTTGATGTATATTTTATGGAAGGTGCTCAATAAACATTTTAAATAAATGAATAATGTTTAAAAGGTTAGTACATGCTTTAGAAATCAAAATTACAGGAATAGAAAACAGAGCAGACTATGGTTGAGGACATGGGCTGAAAACAAAGAGCCAGGAAGGAATTTCCTGGGGAGATGTAACTGTTCTTTATCTTGATGATGGTAGTGGTTGTATGACTGCACATGTTTGTATTGTATTTGATTCATATGTACTTGTAAAAACTCATTGAACTGGGGATGAATTTTACTATATGTGAATTATATCTCACTCTATCTGATTTTAAAAACAAAAGGTCTGAGTATTACATGGGCTACGTTACTGAAACGTGTTTGGTATTTTGAAATGTTGGCATAAAAGATGTCATATGAGTTACTGAAATATATGTTTCTATCAAAAGACCTATTAACTTCTAGTTGCCCCTACTTTAGCTCACAGTGTCTGTAAAAATTCCATGAGCCAACAGGAGCCCTGCATCGTCTCCCGGCAAAGGTTATGTTGGACCAGCAAACAGGCAGGAGGGAAGTGGGACTCCAACAAAGTCTTTAAATAGAACATCTGTCAGGGTCAGGTCATGTGTCGACTTGGCCAGGTGGTGGTGCCCAGTTGTCTGGTAGGGTAAGCGCTGACCTGTCTGTTGCTATGAGGACATTTCATGGAATTAAATCCTGACCATGTTGGCAGCATCCACAGCTGATTGCATCAGCTAAGGAGAATGCCCTCTGCAATGAGTGATGCTTAATCTAATCAGGCTTTAAGAAGGATTCAAAAGAGGCAATCACTCTTCCTGCTTCAGCCAGCCAGTCTCTCCTAAGAGTTCACTAAGGACCTTCATTGGAGCTGCCACCTTGTGGCCTGCCCTATGGTCTTGGACTCTACGTTCCCACGGTTATGTGAGACATTTTTATAAATTTGATATTTACAGATATCTCCTGCTGATTCCGTTTCTCTAGAGAACCCTAGCTAATACACACCCAAAACAAAAACAACACTCAGGCGAACCCCAGGCTGAAACACCACAGTGTATACTTTCAGAAACTCCAAAAATAAAACACAAGGCTTGAAATATGGTGCCGCCTACAAATATAAAAGGCTTTCCTTATCCAGATTTTCTTCTTGCATTTGATGTTATCCTTGCTGTGGAAAACCCTCACATTCAGGATTATTCTGAGATGCACCAGAAATCTAGATGCACATGTACCAGCCCCACTACACATTTGGTGACTCATTGGAAATGAAACGCTGATGTCAGTCATATTTGGTTCACATTAAGAAAGGCCACCTTCACTTCCTCACTCATCCCGACTCCCTGACGTTTTTTGTAAATGTAATTTTCCCTCAGTGGTTTATGACTCTCACCAAGAACAGGAGTGTCTTTTCAAACCTATTTGTGCTGCTTACCCTTCTCTACATCCCCTCCACACACACACCCCCACACACACCCCACACACAAATGCAAACTTCAGTACTTCAGAACCTAATGCTGTTTTGTTTTTAATACTAAGTGCTAAACAATTGTGTGCTAAAAAAGAGAAAAATAAATCATTTGGGGATTTTTCATGCTCAACTTTATCATTCTCTGTTAGTTTCCTGTGTCTTGATTTTGAGATGATTTGATCAGAGAAGAAAATACCTTCTCAGAAAATTCAGGCAAGGTACTACTAATTAGCTGCTGGTAGATACCTCCAGTTTCCAATTCTATATTTTATATTGAGTTATCCAGACATACCTTCTCATTATATTGCTTGAACTTGTCAATGAGGTTTGTAAATGTTGGTCATGAATGGATTATTTTAGGATTTCCTATAGATGGCATTGTCTGAATAGCGTTTGTGTCCCACTGAAACATGCTAATACAATTGTTTCAAGTCTAGGTCAAGTTGTCACAGTCAGTAGTTAATTTTGTTTTGCTTTTAAATGGTGTATTTGGTGGTTATAACATTATGTTTGTGATATTATCAAATGTAAGTTAATAGGACTTCAACCTTTATCAGTGTGGTGAGCTTGGACTCATACAAAGAACTTTTAATAGAATACAACTAGTGCCTTACAGCACTGCTAAGATCATGTTAAAGTTCGAGGAATATCTAGATCATGGAAAAACAAAAAAGAATCCTACATTAAAACAGGCAGAGAGTGAAGGCTAGATCAGTGTCTGGCATTTAAAAGGTATTTTAATAAATACCTGTAGTAGATATCAGAATTGGCATTGCCTGGGTACCAAAATGCCGACATAGGGTACACACACATACAAAGTAGATTTGTGTCTTTACAGTACTGAAAGACCATAAATATCAACCTAGGATTTTGAAAATAGAAAAATTACTCTTCAGTGATAAAAGTGAAATAAATACATTTACAAATACAGCTAAAAAGAATTTACAATCACATGCATCAGTAAAGGAGATTCTAATAAATTCATGTCTGGAGGAAAGAAAATGACCTTAGAATGAAAGTCTGAGATGAAAAAAGGGATTGTGAGTCAAAACGAAAAAAGTGAAAAAGCAGTTGAATCCAACCAAAATTTGTCTGAATAAAATAATATAAAATCTAGTGTGAGGTTAAAAAATGAAACGTGACAGAACTAAATTACTGGAGAACAACAGCATGTTAGTTGGGAGGCGACTGATAAGAGCTCATCTGTTTTAAGGCTTTTGCATTGTTTTCAGGAAAGGATAAGATTTGTCTAATAAGGTATTGATGTCATAAAGTTCTCAATCATTCATGAATAAATAAATAATTAAATATAATGACCAAGTTTGCTTTATAACAGAAGTACATCTTTGACTTTACCTTATTCAATTAATTAATTCATGACAGTTAGTGATTAAAATCCTTAAGCCATATAATCATATCAATGAAAGCAAAAAGAACATTTGATAAATTCAACAAATATTTTAATTAAAAAAACCTATAACATGTTTGACATAGATAGGAATATGCAGTATATATATATATTTAAAATATGTATAATCTCTATAATTATTCATGGAGAAATTTTATAAGTATTCCCTCTCCCTTATAAATTGAGAGCAAGACAAGTGCAGTCAGTATTGATATTTCTAGTCATCATTATAGTCAAGGTATGACCAGAAGGATAGAAAGCAAAAGACAGCACATTTATTATTCTCAGAGGTTATTCAATGTTTTAAGTTAAAAATGTAAATTACAATAATAAATAAGCTAATCGGGAATGATCTAACACAATATATGTGAGATCTTTTTCAAGATAATTGCAAAATGGAATATATTAAAGAAAACCTGAATGACTAGAGACATGCATGTCACTGCACGGGAAACTTCCCAAGATAACCTATAGATATAATTGAACAATCATAAAAATAAGCACAAGATTTTTCAAAAAATATTATAAAATTTTTAAGGCAGAATAGATTTCTAAAAATGGGCAAGACAATTTGTATAAAGTGTGACAAATGCTGGGACATAAATGCTTATTTTTAAGTCCTAATAATTGGAGAATAAACTGTTGACATTAGAATAGATAAAATGACCAAAGAAACAGAATAGAAAAATCAGAAATAGTCATACAGAGCACTGGTATCTATGATATACCTGAAGTTTTACAGCAGTAAGGAAGTGATGAGCCCAATAAATGGGGCTGGGAAAATTGTTTATCCATACGGTTAAAACGAATTGAATAATTAAATCAAATCAAACTCAAAAATCAACTTCAAATGTTTTCCAAAATTAAACATGAAAGGCAAAACTTTAAAATAGTCATAAGAAAATATAGTTGATTCTTAAGCTATGGAATGTTTGGCCAAAAAGACCTGACCATAAAGAGACAGGGAAATTTGACTATTAAATTGAAAATTTCTACTTATTAAAGAATGTCAAAAGACAAGTCTCAACCTGGGAAAAACATCTGCAAAAAAGAATGAATATTTATACAATATTGAGCACTCTCCAAATTTAAGAAATATATGGCCAATAACTCAATATAATATAAAAATTCCCCCCAAAGATTTGGAAAATTTTCCCCTGAAGTTCAAGAAACAAATGAACTATACCCATTCTCTTTTGTAATCTGGGAAAGAAAATTTTATCTCTATGAATAACCATTTTATAACAAATGAATTTACAAACTTTTAAATGTTTGACTGTTCCAAATATTGCTGTATATGTGGAGAAATGGGAATGTATACACTGCTGGTGGGATATAAATTGAAACAAGTATTTTGAAAAAATTAGCATTCTCTATTAGACATGAATACCTTGTGACCCATAATTTTCATTTGTATGTAAATACCTTCAAAAATATCTTGTGAGTGTGCAGCAGGAGACATTTACTAGAATATTAATTTGTAATACCCCTTTTGTAAAGCTCAAAAGTAAGCAAAATTAAACAAAATATTTCTTTGGGACCCATATTTACTTGGCCACCCATGTACCCCTAACACTTGAAGCAGATATACAGGTTAGATTAGATAGATATAAAGAGAGAAAAAGATAGCAGATAGAAGATAATAGATGTACGTGTTTATACACACAATCATGAAGAAAACAAGGAAATGGTAAAAACTCTAAGATAGTGTCTTAACTTCATTGAGAAAGGTGGGAGAAGTGATGGAAGTTGAACACCGTCAATAACATTCAATGTCTTTAGTCGGGTGGTAAATTCACAGTATTTATTCCATAAAGATAGTAATTTGCACATATGCTTTAGTATGCATGAAATGAAACTAAACAGTTTTCCCTTTCAAATTGCCAGGGTTAGTGGTACAGTTCCCCCATGATCTAAAAAGTTCACATAAAATTTCTTTTTTCAGGGTTTCAGGAAACTTCCTAGCTGCCTTTTGATTTACAGACACTGCTTCTCCCATTACTTTTATATCATGTAAGCTGAATCTTTGTTTTTTAATTTTCAAACCAGCCTTTGCTGGCCTGAAAATCCATAGGGGTAGACCCTTCACCTTCATTCTCCTTTAGGAAATCAAGTTAAGTAACCTTTTCTCATATGATACGACAGTCCTCCGGAATGCCTTTTTAATAAAAATTTTGCAACCACAAGAGTGTTGCACTTTGTACGTGTGGGAGATGTAGATCTTGTGGTTTCTGAAAATGCTTTGGGTTGTTGGTACAGATGCATGAACAATTTTGAGGATTTTTCTTTTCTTTTTTCTTGATAGGCCTTATGATCAATTCATAACACCCTAATGGCAGCCAACCACAGCAATGTTTTGTCTAATAGAGAGTGTATCTAACAATTCAGCTTTTTCCTTCAATCTTCTGTTTCTTGGGAGCACTTCTCAAACCACTAGGAACAATACATTTGGGACTCATGACTTTAATGAGTTTATGGTGTTGAAATGACACAAGATACAAGAAATCAAGACATAAAATCACTGCAAGATCACCATGAGGTATCACGTGTGAGAGTGCTATAAACATACTTGGCATCCCCAAACCAGTGTGTAGGACCAGTTCTTTTATTAAAATTTAATTTTGAGAGAAAATATTGTATTGCTGTTCATTTATTAAACAGTGAAATACATACTGTAAAGGTAATACTATGCATAGCAGTGCACACATTTAATAATTTATGAACTACTAAACTTTCAAAGATATCTCTACCTTTCCAGCCTTTGTGTGTCATCTGTTGGCCCTCACATGTCATCTGCAGTTTCCACAAAATTCCAAAAAATTCTGATTTCTTATGCTGATCCACGATATATAGAAAATCACAGTGTGGAAGGGATAAATACACACTAGTGAATGAAAAAAATGTATATTAATTTTAAAAAGCTATAACTTTATTTTCCTTTCCCATATACCTTAGCTGTTCTTTCCAAAGTCTTCCCCAGTCCTTTCCTGTTTAAAAAAATGCTAATGTCCAGAGGGACTCATTGAAGATGTACCCGTGAAAGAGGTCCAAAACCTAATTCTCCTTAGGTTGAACATATGACATGTTTTCATTCATATATCAAAATTACACTCTCTACAAGTTCTGAAGGGGTTATGAGATCTGCCATATAGCCATTGCCCGTAACTATTTTCTCTTTAAACCACAAAGACATTTGCAAACTTAAGTTGGATTTCAAATGTTGTGTATATAAATGGTTTAAAATGTAGAGCCTTGTCTTTGCCTCAAGGAAAGTCTTTTTCTGGTGTAGGTACTAGGAATTTGCATTTTTCACTAGCATCCACAGAAGAAATGAAGAAGGCAGGCTTCTGACTGAACTCTGAGAATGTTTCACAGTAACGAAGCTGGTACATTAAGAATGGTCCATTCAATTTTCCATAATCTACTTGTGCGCTAACCTGTCAACTGTGAGAAAACAATGGGCTTCAATATGGATGACTTGCAGCATAAGGAGAGAATGATTCCCTCCTCTCCGAGAAAAAGATTAGGTTGGTATCTCAATTTAGTTTTTTCAGCTATGCTATTCTCAAGCAGGCCTCAGGCCTTACCCTGTCTACAATACAATTTATATAAATATCTATCTATAAATATGTACACATATTACATATACACAAAAAACTTGTATTATGCATTATATCTCTTATGTTTTAATGCTGAGATCATTTTAAGCCGATATAACTTGAACAAAGATATTGTATTTGTTAGAGCTGTAAATCATAAGATTTGTTGCAGTTGCCACCTCGCAATAATTATGCAATCCCAATTTTAAGCAGAAATAAAGAAGAAAGTGATTTTGGCTTGTGAGTAAAGCTTTCAGTGATAGCAATTAATCTTATTTTGCTTTTAAAATTATGCATTTAGTGTGACAACTATCGAAGTTTAAGGAATATGGGAAACTACAATTCTGTTTCCTAATCAAAATTACATTATGACATTTAGTGAATACAACTTTCAGAAGAGTCCTCAGAGTCCCTTAGCAAATGCTACCATGACAGTCATGCTGTATAATGATTCAAACACAATATAATTTCAAACACAATTTGAAATCTATATAGAAATTCTGGTTATGATTTAGTCTGCTTTGTTCTGAAGTGTTTACCCATCATGTCATACTTTCATTTAGTCTGGCTGCCCTGCTGGTGCTTTTGTTTCTTTTAGCTATGGATTGAAGTAGTGATCCAGGGATTTTAAACTGATTCTTTATACAACACCCCTTAAGAGCTTCAAAAATATCCACACCTGAGACCATTTCTAATATAACAGATATCTGATCATACATATCAGAGATTCACAGTAAAATAGTTTCTCCTCCAACTATAATGGGATCCACAGTTTTTTTTTTTTGTCCAAAAGAAAGAGAAAACACAGACTATGCCATTACTACTATTTCAATACTAATTAAAAAAAAACTGTCAGCAAATCAATTGGAAAGAAATGGTCACACGTGTTATTTATCTTGGTAAGGCAAACCTTTTATTCTTTCAGAATATGCCTTTTAAATCTTCTCCATATTGAGGAATTCAGAATTGCAATACTTCCATGTAGAAAAGTAATTGGACAGGGTCAAGTTTGGGGCCACATTTTAAAAATTTATGAGACGCTTGAGTCCAGCCTTAAACATTGTCAGCACATCAGACTATACATTACCATTTGAATTTCAAGCTTCTCTGTAGAGAACAATTGGGCAAGTTTTTAATGGTTCTAATCACTGCTAAATTGGGGGACTAAAATAAGATCCTTCACTGAAGTTTAAGGCAAGTTTTCCTACCATTCATTTTTAATTGTTAAAAGGAAAATGAAAACCTAGACCCAGGATCTAATCTGAGCCCATTTGGGGAAATCTGAAAAAACCTCAACTTATTAGCTCCTCCAATAGTATCTCTAGTAATGTTAGTTTAATTTCCTGCCTAATAGACACACACCCACACTCTCATATGTGTACAAACACGTGCTTTAACAAATGCATTGTTACACATTTTTCCCATCTGTAAATTCATTCTATAGTTAAGCAAAGCCCCATTTGCTCCAACCTGAACCTCTTTATATAATTTATTTTCTGAGCTATATTATCTTTATCGGTGAACTTGGAGAAATGAAACATCATGTTTTCAGTTTTGCAAAACAAAAATGAAACCAACAAAAAAATAATCCTCAGAATTCTTATGAGTATCCCTATAGGCATAATAAAGAAAATTTTGAATTTTGAAAAGAGGAGAGCTAATTCTGAGATACCATCTCATGGTCTATTATATTATTCTTTGAATAAAAAATGTTAGCAGAGGCAAAAGAAAAACAGTAAAGATAAAACTTTACAACATTTATATGTGAAGGTGAAGAAAGTATGGAAGACACATGGAAAAATATAAGCAATTAGTGTTAAATTTTTTGTTGTATCAGTCATAATTTTTAGTTTCACTTTCTTTTAAGATGAGGCATATTGTCATGTAAATGAAAAATACATGCTACATAGGAGTGCTGTTGTGAAAAGCCAGCATAATTTTGAGATGTGACAAAGTGGATCATGATATATAAAAATCAAGTAGTGGCTCTTCCTTTATAGCTTCTAATAGTGAGATCCAAGTTAGAGCATTATGCTCAATTTTTAAAAAATATTTATTAGTGAAGTTATAGGTTTGCAGAAAAATAATGCACAAGATACAGAGTTTCCATATACCTCCCCCACTGTCACTTTGATTTTGTGGTATCTTTGCTACAGTTTATGAAACTATATCATAATTGCACGGATACCTATAGGCCATAGTTTACACTAGGGTGTATTATTTTTTCCCATATACAACCCTACTTTTGATAACTTGCATTAATGTTGTACATTAATAATTCATGAAAGAACAGTAAAAAATTGTACTAATAATTTTAGTCCATCTTTTATACTAGAACTCTACAACACAGTGAACCCAATGTTTTTTCTTTTAATTTTATTCTATTAACATATATACCACCTAAAATTTCCTCTTTTAACCACATTCACAGATATAATTCAGTACTGTTAATTACATTGATACTGTTGTATCAATACTGCTACCAACACCACTGTCCATTTCCAAAACTTTATAATCACCCCAAATAGAAATTACATGCAATTAAGCATTTATTTACTTTCCTTACCCTCAACCCAGCCCTGAAAAATTATATTCTACATTCTGATTGTATAACTTTGCTTATTCTAATTATTTCATAGAAGTGAAATCATACAATTCTTGTCCTTTTGTGTCTGGCTTATTTCGCTCCACATGATGTCTGCAAAGTTCATCCATGCTGTCACATGAATCAAAACTTCATTCTTTTTTAATGCTGAATAATATTCCATTGTGTGTATACATGCCACATTTAGTTTATTCTTTCATCAGTTGATGGACACTTGAATTGCTGCCATCTTTTAGAATTTGTGAATAATGCTGCTATGATCATCAGTGTGCAAATATCTGAGTTCGTGCTTTCAATTCTTTTTGGTTATGCCTCGTAAAAGGATAAACAAGTCATTTGGTAATCCTGTACTTAGCTTTCTGAGGAACTGCCAAACTGTCTTTTAGAGTGGTAATACCATTTTACATACTCACCAGCAATGAGTGAATGTTTCTATTTCTCCATATCCTCTCCAACACTTCTAATTTTCTGTTTTCTTAATCGTAGCCATTCAACTGGGTGTGAAACACTATTTCATTTTGGTCTTGAGTTGCATTTTCCTACTAGCTAATGATGTTGAGCATCTTTTCAAATGCTTTTTAGCCATTTGTATATCTTCTTTGGAGAATGTCTATACAAGTCTTTTGCCTTTTTCTTAAACTGTGTTGATTATCTTTTATTATTGAGTTGTAGGATTTCTTTATATATTCCAGATATTAAACCCTTATTGGATATGTGGTTTCCAAGTGTTTTCTCCCATTGAGTAGGTTGTCTTTTCATTTTTGTTATAAAGTCCTTTAATGCACAGAAGTTTTTAATTTTTATGAGATGCTATTTAACTGTTTTTTCATTTGCTGCTTTGTGTTTGGGTATAAAGCCTATGAAACCACTACCTAACACAAAATCCTGAAAACATCTCCCTACGTTTTCTTCTAAGAGTTTTATAGTCCTGGTTCTTATACTTAGGTCTTTGATCCATTTTGAATTGATTTCTGAATATGATGTGATATAGGGGTCCTCCTTCATTCTTTTGCATCTGTATATCTAGCCCTCCCAGCACCATTTGTTATTCTTTTCCAGTTGAGTGAACTTTGTAGACTTGTCAAAAATCAAATAGTCGTAGATATGAGGGTCTATTTCTAAACTCTGAATTAGATCCCGTTTGTCTATGTATCTATCCTTGTACCAGAAAGATACTGTTCTGTGCATTGCAGCATTGTAGTAAGTTTTAAAGTAAGGAAATGTGAATCTTCAATCTTAATTCTTCTTTTCAGGATACTTTTGGCTATTTGGGGCCCTTAGGTTTCCAAATAAATTTGATGATTGGCTTTTCCACCTCTGGAAAGTAGACCACTGGAATTTTGTTTGGGATTGCATTGAATTGGTAAATCATTCTGGGTGGCATTGGCATCTTATCAATATTTAGTCTTCCATTCCATGAACACGGTATGCCCTTCCATTTCTTTAGGTCTTCTTTGATTTCTTTTAGCAATGTGTTGTAGTTTTCCATGAATAAGTCCTTTATATCTTGGTTAAATTTATTCCTAGATATTTTATTCTTTTAGTTGCTATTGTAAATATGCTTTTTTCTTGATTTCCTCCTCAGATTGTTCATTACTGGTATATAGAAACACTACTGATTTTGTGTGTTGATATTGTACCCTGCCACTTTGCTGAATTCATTTATTAGCTCTAGTAGATCTGTTGTAGATTTTCAGGGACTTTCAATTTATAGGACTGAAAATAGGGAGTGTTTTACTTCCTTCTTTCCAATATGGGTGTCTTTTATGTATTTTCCTTGACTATTTGGTCTGGCTAGAACTTCCAGCACAATGTTGAATAACAGTGTTGTTAACGGGCATCCTTGTCTCATCCCAGATCTTACAGGGAAAGCTTTCATTCTTACCATGAAATATGTTAGCTGTAGGTTTTTCATATATGCCCTTTACCATGTTGAGGAAGTTTCCTTATATTCCTATTTTTCCAAAGTGTTTTTATCAAGAAAGGATGGCAGGGTTTGTCAAATTATTTTCTGCATCAATAGCAATGACGGTATGTTTTCCCTTCATTTTGTTAGTGTGGTGTATTACACTATTTGATTTTCTTATCTTGAACCATCCTTGCATAGCTGGGAAAAATCCCGTTTGATCTGGCATATAATTATTTTAATGTGCTGTTTGATTTGATTTGCTAAGATTTTATTGAGGAATATTGCACCTATACTAATGAGAAATTGGTCTGCAGTTTTCTTTTCTTTTAGTTATCTTTACCTAGTTCTGGTATTATAGTGATGTTGACCTTATAAAATGAGTTAGGGAGTGTTGCCTCCTCTTCAGTTTTTTGGAAGAGTTTGAACAGGATAGCTGTTCTTCTTGGAATGTTTGGGAGAATTCCCCTGTGAAGCAAGCTGGCACAAGCCTTTTCTTTGCTGAGGGGTTTTTGATGACTAATTCAATCTCTAGTAATTGATCTAATAAGACCTTCTATTTCTTCTAGGGTCAGTTTAAGCTGTTTGTGTGTTTCTAGGAATTCGTCCAGTTCATCTATATTGACTAATCTGTTGGCATACACTTGTTCATAGTGTATTATCCTTTTTGTTTCTGTGGGATCAGTAGTAATGGCCCCCCCTCCCATTTTTTAGTTCATTTATTTGCATCTTCTTTTTTTTTTAAATCAGTCTAGGTAAAGGTTTGTCAATTTTGTTGATCTTTTAAAAAAATCAACTTTGGTTTTTAAAATTCTATTGTTTTTTATTCCCTATTTATTTCTGCATTAATATTTCCTATTTCTTTTCTTCTGCTTGCTTTGGGTTTATTGCTGTATTTTTTTCTAGTTCCTCTCGTTGTGCAGTTAGGCCTTTGACTTTCGCTTTTGCTTCTTTTCTAACCTAATCATTTAGGGCTATATATTTTCCTCTCAGCATTGCCATTGCTGCATGTCATAATTTTTGATATGTTGTGTTCTTGTTTTCATTCATCTCAAGATATTTAAAGATCTCTCTCTTCTTTGACCCATTGAATGCTTAAGGATGTATTATTTAACTTCCATATATTTCAGGATTTTCCAGTTTTCTGCCTGTTCATGATTTCCAGCTTCATTTCATTGGGGTCAAAGAAGATGATTGTATAATATCATCTTTTTTTTTTTCTTGAGACTTGTTTTATGACCCAACACGTGGTCTATCCTCGAAAATGATTTATGTGCACCTGAGAAGAATGTGTATCATGCTGTTTGGGGCTGCAATATTTTGTACATGTCTGTTAGTTCTAGTTCATTTATCATATTATTCAAGTTCTCTGTTTCCTTATTGGTCTCTTATGTAGATGTTCTATCTATTGATGAGAGTGGTGTAGTGAAGCCACCAACAATTACTGCAGAGGTGCTTATTTCTCCGTTCAACTTTGCCAGTGTTTGCCTCATGTATCTTGTAGCACTGTGGTTAGGTCCATAAATATTTATTATTGTTATTTCTTCTCGGTAGATTGGTCCTTTTAATATCATGCAGTGCCTTTTTTGTCTCATCTACCACCTTTTGACGTAAAGTCTATTTTGTGCTGCGTTACTATAGATGCCCCAGATCTTTTTTGTTATGATTTGCATGAATTATATTTTTCCATATTTTCCCTCTATCTCTTTGTGTCTAAGGTAAGACTCTTGTAAACAACATGCAATTGGATCATGCTTGTAAAAGCATTCTGCTAGCCTGTGCCTTTTGATTGTAGAGTTTAATCCATTAACTCTCAGTATCATTACCATGAAGTCAGTACTTCAGCCATTTGTTCTTTTTTATTGGGGGTGGGGGTGCCTGGTCTAGGAATTGAACCCAGGTCTCCTGCATGGAGGGCAGGCATTCTAACCACTGAACAACCCTTACACCCTGTTCATTTGTTTTTATATGTCCCTTTTTCCTTGATTGCAGCTTTCTTTTCTGTATAGTTGATCTTTTGTGTTATATCTGACTTACACTTCTTAGTGCTGTTGCTGTGTATTTAAAAAAATACATTTTCTTTGTGCTTAGCCTCGGGTTTGTATCGCACAATCTATGTCTATAACCTACTAATTTGAAAAGATACTAACGTAGCTTCATTAGCTTACATGTTCTCTGCTCTCATAGCCCTGTGTTTCTGTCTTTATGTTTTGTTCCATGTTACCTCTTTAGATTTTGAATATCCATTATCAGTGATTAAGACTTTTTCTTAGTCAATTGTGTTCTGACTCAGAGGCATTAAAGAGTTGAGTTATATATTAATGATACAGTATTATTGAGTTTGCATTTACCCCTTTTTAAGTTCACTGAAAATCATCACTTCTTTAAGCCTCTCTCTGATGTCTTTTTGTTCCAACTTGAAGAACTCCCTTTAGCACTTCTTGTAGGGCAGTACTTTGGTTGATGATCTCTCTCAATTTGTCTGTCTATGAATATTTTAAACTTTCCCTCATTTTTGAAGGACCATTTTGCCCAATAAAAGATTTTGGACTGGCAGTTTTTCTCTTTTAGTACTTTAAAAATATTAAACTGTCTTCTCACTCCATAGTGGGTTTTTTGTTTTGTTTTTTGCAGCTCCAGGAATCGAACCCAGGTCTCAGGCATGGCAGGCGAGAACTCTGCCACTGAGCCACCAGTGCCCACCCTCACCTATGTCGCTTTTTTGATGAGAAATTGGTACTTAATCTTGTTGAAGATCCTTGTATATGATGAATCACTTTTCCCTTGTTTTTTTTCAGAATTATCTCTTTATCTTTAGCATTTGACATTCTGATAGTATGTACACAGAGCAGGTCTATTGGGTTTATCCTGTATGGAGTATGCTATGTTTCTTGGATATGTATATTTATGTCTTTCTTAAGAGTTGGAAAACTTTTGTCCATTTTTCCTCAAATATTCTTTCTGCCTCTTTTTCCTTCTCTTCTCCTTCTGGGACATCCATGGTACATATGGTTTTACACTTCATGCTGTCACTCCAGTTCCTAAGACACAGCTGCATTTTCTGTCTTTTCAAATCTGCTGTTGTACGCCTCTAGAGTATTTTTGATCTGCGTTATTGTGCCTTTTTATCACCATAATTTATGTTCTTTTTAAAATTTCCTAATTATTTTTATGCTCACACATTGTCTTAATATTTTTTTAGCTCTATATCCATCAATAGTTATTTCTATCCATGTTTTCTTTCATCTCCTTGAATTGACTTAGGAGATTCATTTAAACATATTTGATTAGCTGTTCCAAATTCCATTTCTCTTCCAAAGTTTTAATTTGTTCCCCTGACTGAACCATATCTTCCTTCTTCTTAATATGGCTTGTAATTTTGTGTTGATGTCTGGCATCTGATTATTTTGATGAGTTAATGCTAATCAGCTTCTCCCTCTTCTCTAGGACTTTATTTTTGTTTCGCTTAATGTTAAATCTCTTCTTCGATGCTTGACCCAACTTATTCTGAAATTTTAGAGTAGCAGTCTTTAACTGTTCAGGTTTTCTCAGCAATTCTGTACCTGATCCTCACCCTGCATATATAGTACAATTTTAATATTGACCTTTCTTTGGGCAATTGTTTCACATCCAGGAGAAAGCATCATTTCCTTTGTTCCTTCTCCAGGAATCCTGATCTATTTGGTATGCTTTTGTATGGAATTTTCTCCCCAGCAGTTTTCCTTTTTTATATTCTCTCCCGCATTCAGTGTCCCCTTTTCATATTGATTCCAGTTAGGGGACCCATCCTGTCTTATAGCAGCTCAGTTGCCCCCACCCCATTATTTTTTTCATGAAGCTTTCTGCTTCCAGTTTCTGCCCTGTTAAGATATCCTACCTCAAGGAGCCAGGTGGGGTCAATCCAGAAGATCCACTTTGCATTTAGGTAGTCCAGCAAACAGACTGGATTGAGTGTGTCCACTTCTTGCCAATGGTTCTGCTGAAGTCACTTTTTTCCTTGGGGTCACTTTTGTATGTGGCACTTCTCAGCCATTTGGGTTCCAAGCTGTGTCTCTGTGAACTTGGATGCTTGTGTCTGGATATACGTGCTATGAGTGGCTCTAGAGTCTGCATCTGTGGCAGGAGGGAGTGGCTGTGATGTACCAGGCCAGATCTCTTCTTCTCAGAAGACAAACACAGGACCTATTGCAGAAAAGGGGTTCGGCCTGGGGGGTCTGGGATATAAATCTCCCACCAGATTTTGGTGCTTCTCTTTCTCTCATTCAGCATGAATGAATGTCTTACTGTACTCCAGAGTTCCAAGCAAGTGAGATTGGTCCTTGTATTATTTTATTCTAAGGGGACATTTTTCCAGGGGATTTCTTATGTTACCATGTTGATGATTTAATTTGTCTACCTTTTTTTTGACACAACCTAAATTCTAAAAATTCCCTGAAAAATAATGTGGGGAATTTATCATAATCCATTTTTTGTGTTATAAGTTTCCTTCAAATATCCTTAAGTTTACCAAGTTTTCAAAATGCAAGCTACTATAGAGCTTAATATAACAACATTTAATGATTGAAGGATACCACTCATGGAATGCAGGCTTACATTAGTCAGCTCTTTGTCCTTAAAAAATGGTTTAGTTTGTTCAACGTGGCTTATTTTTGTGACTGGAAATAGATTACAAGATAATACCTAATGCTTCACTGCTTTATTTTCTTTTTTGAGGAATAAGAATAAATTTTAATCAGCTAGATAAACATAATAATCACAAACTATTTATTCATATTAGAATTTGAGATTGAAGCATTTGGCCATTAAAATGAAAAAAATACAGCTGAAATTAATATTCTTCCAATGTGAACTTAACATGTTGAACATGATGAATTGGTTTATCATTATTTAAGCAAATCATTGAAAATTATTTTAATTGACGACATATCTGAATATATCCTATTATTAACATAAATGTTTTTATTTAAATTCCCTATATATTGATATCTTAAAATTCTACATTTAAAAACTCTCAGGAAATTCAAGACTTAACTTCTTGAATCCCCATTTTCAGCCATTCATATTTTAAAAATGGAGCTTAAAGATTCAAATACTAGTCCATAAAAGATCATTAACATGGCTGCAATGCCCTTCCAAAATACTTCTGAATCATAAATTAGATTTCAAAAGTTTTCAGGAGTCTCTTACATTAAGTTATTATCTATATTAAGGTAGAGAAAAAGTTATACTCAAGCTGTTTTTTAGTTTTAGCACAGGAAATAAGAGGAAAAATGAAAAGTAAAAGCAAAAAGAAAAAAATTGCACTTGGCAAGTAACAGCATTGTCTTGGAAGCAAGTGCTAAAATAAAGATTCTAAAATATGACCTAATGTTAACAATAACTATTTCTAGCACAATCATGTATGTTTTGTTAATAAATTAGAGAATAATTTAAATGATGTCTAAATCTTCTAATAAATTCAAGGGAAAATGCACTAGAAGACAAAGATTGCAAGTCCTAAACATATAAAATGAGACCAATAGCCACGTACAGGTCCACATTCTATGATTATTACTACTTTTAAAGGAATTAAAAAAAAATCCTCAGAGATCATTTAATGTGAACTTTATATATTAAATCAAGTTATGTAAAAGCAGAGCCAAGCTGGAGTCTCTTGCACAAATGATTTAATGAGGAAGTGCTCTCAGGCAAAAGTTTAAAGGAATGAGACAGAAAGGACAGGACAAGGAGAGATGCTAAAGAAAGGTGTGGAAACAGCTGAAGTCTGTATTTAGCTTAGTTTCACCTAGAACGTTACCTAGCATTGACCAGATACCAAAACCAAATGAAGAAAATGAATGGCCACGGCATAATTATTAGATTTTGAGTTAAGAGATCTAGCATTCGTTGGGTGTTAGTTGTCTCTGGGACAAGGTATAATCCAGACTTGTCCAAGTAAGGAGGACAAAGCTTCTTGCAGCAACTGGAGCTTGGATTTACAAGCCCTGTAAAGTTAATCTGGCCAGAACACCAACAGAATCTCTAGCGAAGCTAGCAATTTATAGTTTACCGTGTTGGAATGTACATTTCACATTCTTACAGAATTGGTGCTGGAAACAAGATATCTTATAGCACATCACATGTTGTCCTAGGGGAAAGATTCCACCAGGGCCAGACTAAGGAGCCAGTCAGTACATTACTTAGAGTAACACTTGGTATTGTAACAGAGACCTTGCACAATGGAGCTTTTTAAACACAATATAAATTTATTTCTCTCTCAAATATTAAAGTTCTATCAAGGACCCATGTCTTTCCATCTACTCCTCTACCATCAGCAAGGACATTATCCTCACGTGCACTGTAAAAACAAGGTTACAGATGATGCTGTTTTCAGATTTGAGGGAAGGAAGTGGAATAGCACAGAAAATGAATATTTCTGTTCGCTTAAAGAGCAGTCGCTCATCACCTCCATTCTTAATTCATTTGAGAAAGCATAGTCATATGTAGGCTTAGCAGGAAGAGAATTTGGGAAGTGCAGGATAGCCATATTTCTGCCTATAATTATAGGACAATGAAACAAGGAAGAATGGGTTTTGTTGGCAAGCTCACATTCCCCATTATAGCCTCCTATGTAGTTATGTGCTCATCCATCTGTGAATACACTAAAACATCTTAGGGTGAAAAATAAGATGAGAATTAGCAGAGGCCTCCATCATTGTATCTGAAGAGACTGAGAAATATAAATTATTCTCACTTTGATGAAACGAGATGGCATCCCTTGAATGGAAGTTAGAAACTGTCCTCTCTAGCAGTGCCATTCTCTATTGAGAACTTTTGCAGTCTGAGTAAAAGTTACTTAATTCAGCTACAGGCCTTACCTCCAAATAAAAAGATCAGCCAACAGGCAAGTCACCTCTGGCAATCAACTAAAATTCAAAAAGCAAATAATTTATGTTAATAGGGAACAAGTGATTTGTTTTAGTATTCAAATTTAGTATCTTTTTAATATGCCTTCAAAAGATTATCTGGTTCATATACTTGCAAAATTAAATAGAACAGTCAAGAAAAGAAGAGTGCAAAAGATTTTGCCAATTTGCATAAGATTTTTTTTGAACCCAATTTTGTAACAAAACTCTTATTAACTGTTTCTCTACATAATTAGAATGAGTGATTAGTGCCATGCAGTAATGAGTAATGGATTAAATGTAACATGACAGTTAATTTCAGAAAAGTTAAAATAGCATGTCCAAGGCATGTATTAAATTGAAACGTGTAAAATGGTCAATATTCAATTGTTTTAATCCACAAAAATCACAATTTCGTATGGTTCAACCTAATTTTACAACTGCTACTTGATACATTAAAAAAATGCATGTCATTAAAAAAAAGCTTTTTCCCATTAAATAAATGCAGAATAAATATTAAATAATCTCATTGAAAGAGAAACAAATTATCACATTGCTTAACTCTCATGCATTTTTTCTGATTTGTTCTGTTTCCAGCTTTAATCTTAATGGCTGTTTTAATATCTAGATAATTATAACACTGCATATATACATATATATATTGCTTTATTAAATATCACATTTGATCCATAGAACAATCAAGTGAGGCAGTCAGAACAGAATTTATGTCCCCATTTTACAGGTGAAGAAATGAAAAAAGTATACTTTAACAACAAGTTTCTAGCATCATTTCTTCTAAGACATCTTTCTTTAACTCAGGTGTGTCATGTGGATGCCCCTCCACCATGTTTCCATAATACCAGTGCACACTCCAACTATAGAACTTATTGTAGGCACCTTAAATAGCTCTCGGTCTCTAGCACCCAGTACAATACCCATATAATAGACTCAATGCATTTTTGCAAATGACCAGGTTGTTTACAAGTGATGATACAACCTTACCTACACATATGCACACACACTCATACACACATACACCCTGGAAACAGAGCAGCAGACTGAATTATTCAAATACCACATCAGGGAATAAACTGTGACAAAGATTTTACACCCCTCCCCCCAATATTTTTGCAACCCCCCTCAGTTTGTGCTCTTCAGAACATTACAAAATCCATACCTCAAACACTGAAGCCCTCTTATAAGGAGAGATGAGAGAAACAAATGTGCAAGTGATGACTTTATTGATGATTTAGAATAATTTGTGTTTAAGGATGCCTATCCTATGATACTATGTTATTTTTATATTGTATTGTTGACGGATACTGCATTGTCTCATCCATAGTTTTAAAAGTCCTTAGATAGTGTGCTGGTTTGAAAGTACTATGTACCCCAGAAAAGCCATGCTTTAATTCTGATTCAATCTTGTGTGGCAACCATTTCTTTAAAGCTGATTCAACATTGTAGGTCAGAAACTTTTGATTAGATCATCTCCACGGAGATGTGACACACCCAATTATGGGTGTGATCTTTTGATTAGATGGAGATGTGACTCCACCCATTCAAGGTAGCTCTTGGTTAGTTTACTGGAGTCCTTCAAAAGAAGAAACATTTTGGAGAACAGAACCAACAGAAACTTCAGAGCAGAGCAGAATTGAGCTGATGTGGACATTTGGAGATGGAGACAGAAATGGCCTGGGTTCCAAGCAAGGACTCAGAAATAGCAAGAACCTGAAGAAAAGAAATCTCTGGCTCTGGCAGATGCTAAACTCAAAAATGACACCCAGAGTTATGTCCTAGAGAAGCATAAGTAAAAGCCCCAATATGCTTAGAGAGAAAACCACTGGCATGAGAAGCTAGAAGCAATGGAACCAGGAACAAGGACCAGCAGATGCCAGTGACATGCCTTGCCAGTTGACAGAGGTGTTCCAGACTGCATCAGCCTTTCTTGAGTTAAGGCAACCTCTTGTTAGTGCCTTAATTTGGACAGTTTCATGGCCTTGGAACTGTAAACTTGCAGCTCAATAAATTTCCTTTTTTAAAAAACAATTCCATTTCTGGCATATTGCATTCTGGCAGCTTAACAAAATAATACAGATAGGTTCTTGATTCTCTTTTCAACTTGGGCCAGATAAGCACTTGGATTTAGTCATGTCCTTTCCAAGTATACTATTGATGCTAATATTTCATATACAAATTACATAGTGAGTGAGCTCTCCTGACCCCATGTAATCCACGTAAAATTGGATTAAGCTCAGTTCTACCCCTCTGACAATCCATACTCTTCCCTAAATTTCTGCAGATTCCTGCCAGTCTCTAATATTAGTAATATTTACCTATTCAATAAAGATTTGGTATTTCTGTTCCAGATCACCTCAACTCAATCACTCTCTCCATTTAAACACACCCCAACCCTCTCCCACACAGAATTTGTGTCTATAACAGAGTATAGTAGATTTTGCTGAAGTTTGAGAAGGGATGGTTCATAAAGGAACTTAAATACAGAAATGCAGACAACTTCAAATTGAACAAGAGGCATTACTCTTTTTAAATTTGTTTTGGCTTCTCAACTCTTAGGAACTTCCTTTTGCCATCTTACTGCCTTCCTAGTTTCATTTTTCTCCTCTTAATTATAAGTGCTTTCTCCATTTCAACTGGAAGACACAATCCTTTCCCTTACTCGTATATCTCCATTTTTTTTTTTTTTTGTCACTTTGTCCCTTCAGATCATGCTCTCTGGCCTGAATTTTCACTTAAGGAACTTATGTTAGAATTTTTCCAAACAATGATAAATTCTCAGGAGAGAATTCTGGTATTAGCTGTTAAGGTAATTTTCTTTTTAAGCTCCATTATGTGTGTGTGTATATATATATATATATATATATATATATATATATATAAAGCTTGCCAACTAAACAACTGGAAAAGTATGGAATTCCAACAATGGAATGACATGAAGGAAATGCAGAATATTAGCAAGTAGAAAAAGCACCATCCAGAAGGCAGAAAAGAATGTAGGCAATCCACATTTGAAATATTTGAATTTAAACCTTTGCCCCTTCAGATGCTCACCTCAATTCTGATGGATTATCTGTCTTTTAAGACTCCTGAATGGAATTTATAAATGAATTATGCTACTTGCCCTAAATCAAGTAGCTGTTCAATGAGAATCAGTCTTAAAACTCATGGGTTTTGACCACTTGGTTAAGTTGCTCACTGCTCACTATACCACATACTCCACACCTTTAGTTATTCTGGGGACATTATGGAGAATAACAGAAATCAATTTTATGCATATTAAGCATGGCATATGTAAAAACATATTCCCATAACTTATTCAGTTTTGTACTCTCTGCTTCTCACCTTAAATGTGGTGTGGTATTTAGGCTTTCTCAAATTGTTTGAACTTGAGGGTTATAGTTTCTTTGGTCTCCATGGAAACACTGACAATACATTTCAGCATTAAGGATTTTCTTTGTTACCATGTTAGCTCAGCAAAATGTACAGTCGTTTCAGATAAATTGAAAATACAATCTGCTGAAGCAAGTATTTTAAAATGAAGTCTTTTTTTTTTCATCCACCTTAAATAAATAGCTTTGTACTAACAGTGATTTTCAAGTAGAGTTATGTTCTAAGAAATCACATTATCTTAGCCTCACATACTAAAAATTTCTATATCCTTGTTTAGTATTTGCAATCACTTTCTAGGTAAAGCATTTTAAATGGTGAAGTGGTCCAGTACATAAACCTATTCCAGCTATCTAATTAATAAAAGGATACATTTTTAAACAGCATTACTGTGCAACAAATCCTCACAACTTGACTGGTTTAGGTTAGTGGTCTCTTGGTATACCCATGTGTGCTGGTTTGAAAGGAAGTATGCCCCCTAAGAAAAGTCATGTTTTAATATAAGTCCCATTTCATAAGGGTAGAATAATCTCTAGTCAATACTGTATGTTTGAAACTGTAATGAGATCATCTCCCTGGTTGATGTGATTTAGTTAAGAGTGGTTGTTAAATTGGATTAAGTGATGACATGTCTCCACCCATTT